>CM053266.1:82217894-82424158 GCA_028583415.1 Protea cynaroides
GGATCTCTTCACTCCCCCGTTCCGAGCGAAGAAGCTGTCCCTCCGACTGGACTCCTATCACCCTCGCAACCTGCACCGCCTCATTGTAAGTCTTCTTGTCCGGACCCAAAAGGTGCTCTCGATGCTTCCACGTAGTCCCATGGTGAACCTACGTGTCTTGGTCTCCTCCTCCCGCATACCGGCTGGTGCGAAGAAGAACAGCTCTTCGTACCTCTCGCGATATGCATCTACGGTCCGACCGAGCCTGCCTGCAGGTTGAGAAACTCCCTCTCCATTTGATCTCCGAAGCTCTTCGAAAAGTATTTGTCGAAGAAGGCCACTTTAAACACTTCCCAATCGACCGGGGGTATACTTATTCTCCGGATATGCCCGTGTAGAATTCCACCAAGCATTTGCGTCTTCTCTCAACATATGAGTGGCAAACGGAACCTTCTCCTCCTCGTTGCAAGTCATCCAGAAAGTTCTTTTCCATTTCGGAAACCCACTTGTGCTGGCCATAGTGGTTTCCCCGTCCCGCCCGTGAACGATGAAGGTTTCAACTTCAAGAATCTGTCCACCGACCTTTCGGATCATGCTTGTCCCCCGTGTGTCCGCTCCGTACCATGGTGGTGGATACGGATACGCTCCCGGATACGCAGAAGGCGACGGAAACCGATGCGGTGGTGGTACATTCTGTGCTTGGCCCCTCGGCCTTGGGCTACTCTGCATCGGTTGGGTAGTGTTAATTTCTCCTGACTCGGGCGTATTTCCAGCGGGGACTAAACCTGTTGGCCTGAGCATCTTTAGTACTTCGCTCAGAAATTCCTTCTGTTGAGCCTGCATCTGATAGACCAAGTTTGTAACAATGGTCTCAGAATTCCTGTGAGGTGGGCCAGGTAAATTTGTCGGTACTTCCGGGACCTGTTCCTCCTCCACTTCAGGACTGGGTTCTCTAACCTGGTCTTGTTCAGCTTGCTCTTCTTCTAGGCGCATCCTGGCCTGATGACGCTTCCGACCCCTCCGACCGTTTCCACCTGCCATCTCAGACTATTTATTTGGATCTGAGAAGAAGACATAACACGTGAGAACATCAATAATAGTAGTGTTAGTCTTGAATAATGCAGGGAAAAATAGTCGAGAAGTAACATTTCAATTTAAACAATTTTAAAAATTTTTAATTCAATTTTCTGGCTCTTTGGGGCGTACCGGTCGCAACATACTGGTCGCACCCCTGTGGAATATGCTGCGGCCGGTATAGTCGACCGGTCTGAATTTAATTTCTGGCCGAGACATACCGGTCGCATGTCTAGGAGATACCGGTCGACACTCTGTATACAGTGTTGCGACCGGTATAGTCGACCGGTCAGAAAAATTTTCTGACCGAGACACAGCGGTCGCACACCTGAGGTGATACCGGTCGACCGGTATAGGCATAACCGTCGACCGGTATGCCCAAAATGGCTTTAAAATCGCGAAAAAATGAGAATTTTCTCACTTTTTCTTTCTTCTTCCTCTCCGGTGGCGATTCCTCTCTGCCCAACTGAGTTGCTACAGTCCGGCCGGTACTCTTAGAAGCCGATTTCTCGCATTCCAAAGCTAGAACATCTTCTCCAGGTAGGTCTCTTCCCTCTCTCTCATGTTTTTAGATAATTTCCATATCATCTTTATGTAGAAATTTAGGTTTTTCTTTGTTCGAGATGTTTTAACCGTAGGAATTCTTTTCCTTCGGCTTGGAAAGGGTTTAGGGACCCCCAAGAGCAAAAGCCCTCAACTAATTTGGGGTTCCACCGCATGGTTTTGATAAAAATCGAATTTTTACTCTTTTTAACCTAGGTTTTCAAAAATTTTGAAATTTCTAATTTTTTCTTAAATTCTTGAAATTTCTCCTTTAAATTGCTTGTGATTGGTTTGTCGAAGAGTGTGGGGGTTACGTAAGTCCTCCTCCCCATGTTTTGGGTGAGTTCGAGGCTTTTTCCTAAAATGCTGTCGTTATGTTGCCGAAATTTCGAAAATTTTCTAACTTTTATCTTATTTTCTTTTGTTTTGCAGATTTTAAATGGCTCCTAGACGTGCTCTTGGCAAGCGTCCCCACGACTCAAGTTCACGTGCCCCCCAGCCACCAGTTTCCCAATTAGATGAGCAATGGTTCCGTTCTTTGGAAGCACAAGCTCGATTTCCATGGTTCGTTAACAAGAATATAGAATCTGGGCGTCGGGTTAACTTGGAGCAGTTAGACCGATTCGACGTTCGAGCGGCTTTTGACAGGCTTGGTTGGTTGCCCATCATCTCTTACACCTACACCACTCGTCCCAATCTGGTTAAGCATTTCTTTGCTAACCTGGAGCTGCACGGAAATGTGAACGATCCCAACCAAGGTAGGGATTTACGTATCTCCAGTTATGTCAGGGGTGTACCCATTTCATTCAACACCCACCAGTTGGCCGACCTTCTAGGGGTTCCTAATGATGGAGACCTAGTGTATTGCCCTCCCAAAGCGAAGGGCTACTTGACTGAGGACCTGCGTCGGGAGATAGCTCATCAGATACTGAACCCTGGAGCTCCCATGAAGGCGGCTAGCTTGAGACCTGTTCCTCGGGTATACAGTCGCATTATTCAGCACAACATAGTGCCACAGAACGGCCACTATAGTGAGTTGTCCCAGCTCACCCAAGACGTCACCCATTGCGTGCGCACAGGAGGAGCGGATCTCACTTCCTTACCTCATCATCCGGACCATGCACCGGGCGACCCCGGCCGATCAGGCCAAGAACCTTCCCTACGGTCGTCTCATTACCTCCCCGTTGCCGCCCCGGGTGTGAGCATGAGAGGTGAGGTGACGGTCGAGGACACTATGACGTCCGACATAGACCGGGACGCCATTCGGATGATGCGGATGGTTGATCTGCCAGTTAGTGATGACGAGTTGGAGGCTCGCCCTCGTCCACTTGGGAGAGTAGCGGCGGCGGCAGCCAGCGGCAGCCACGGCTAATGCGGCCTATGCGCGAGGTGGGTGATGACGATGATGACGATATGGTTGGGGGAGGTCCAGGTGCCCGCCCCACGACCGCACCGCACCACCACCATCCGTCTCTACATTGGACCCTCTCGGCCTCCTCCCGACTCGGTGTTGAGTATGTTCATCGAGATCGGGGACACCCGGAGGGTCATCCCGGAGTCTCGGCGAGAGATGGGTCGGGAGTTGGGACGCCTGGCTCGTAGTCTACGGGTGACTCGGGACCAGGTGCATTGGCTTAGGGTCGCATACGAGCGGGACTATGATATAGCGGACCCCATTCCTCCCAAGGGCCTCCTACCCCATGATTTTCCATTTACTTTTCTTTTCATATGACCGGTTTATATAACCGGGGTAACTTTCCGGTTTGTGGACTGCACTCGTAGCACTATTACATTTGATACTTTTTTTTCTTGTTTAATGAAAGTTTTATGGTTCACCTATCTAGTGTATGTGCAACGCATTAAGTTTCACATTTAGAATAGTATATTATTCTCTTTCTTAGTCCGTCTCAGGTATCAAACAATGCTTAGGGTGTGTTTGTATTAAGATTTTTAAACTTCCTAACTCAGTTCATCGACCCAGTTAAGTGCAACATGGTTTGTTGGAACAGAGCCCGAAGGCTCTGATACCAAGTTGTCACACCCCAATTCTGATCCAACCAAAACGGTGTGAGTGAACCGTCATTTAACCAACGGTTCACACCAGGATCTCGAATAGGCCGTGTCCACCCATACAAACCAATTACACATAACCACAATCAGAATATAAATGTACAGCGGAAGACTTTAAATAGAATGAACTGAGTATCTAATGATAATTTAAATAAATATCCCATTATTCAAATTCAAACACATAGAATAATAATCTTTTACATCCCTTTAATCCAATCAAAAATAACTGAAATAAATAAATAAAACAAATCAAAGGTACACGCAGAAAGGGCACTCGCATGAAGCATCATGCTCGTCCTCCCCTGCTTGTACATCCAAAGCAGCTACACCTCCATACGCCGAAGCGTTCACATAATCGTCCACAGTGTATCCTGCATCAACATCTAAAACAATGTGTACACAAAGGGTGAGCTCACAACACAGCTTAGTAAGACAATCAGACAATTTCACAAGATTATGCATGAGTAACAATCATTTTATGCTGTGTGTAAGCACCCCATTTTTGCCACCCTCGGCATAAATGAACCAATATGGCAGGTTTCTAACCTTTAACCCAAAGATTTGATTCTCCACTAATCCCCACAGCAAGGTCATGGGCTATTATCTGCATAGATGCATAGGTCATAGAATTATCTTCGAAACGAGACCAAAATTGCTCAATTCTGATATCAAATGAGGAAGATACGACCATTTTAGTCGGATGATACATATAGGGGAGGTTTCTGAAATTATTATAAATAATAATCCCAGGGGCCTTCATGCAAATTATCCTAAGTCGGATTGTTTGAATTTCAAATCATCATATCTTGATCATCCGACATCGGATTCAGATGATTCCAAGACCATTATTCTTCATTCATGATGTTCTACAAAGTGGACGTAAAAAATCCCAGGTAGAAGTCACCAGTGGGTCCCATGCAAACTTGCATGCAAAATGATCGTTAGAACTTCAAAGCTTCATATCTTTCCCGTTCTACATCGGATTCAGATGATTCCAAGACCATTATTCTTCATTCATGATGTTCTACAAAGTGGACGTAAAAAATCCCGGGTAGAAGTCACCAGTGGGTCCCATGCAAACTTGCATGCAAAATGATCGTCAGAACTTCAAAGCTTCATATCTTTCCCGTTCTATATCGGATTCAGATAATTTCAGTCTCATTATGTTCCATTTTTAGTGCTCTACAAAGTGGACGTAAAATATTTCCGGTAGAAGCCTCTGAAGGATCTCATGCAAAATGGTCAGCCAAATTATCGATAATTGGTCCGCTTAAACTTTAAAAATTCATAAGTTGACCATTTTACTTCCAAATGAGGTGATTCAAGTTCCTATATTCCTCATTTTTAATGTTCTACAAAATGAACGCAAAAAATTTGGAATAGAGACCATCGAAAAATTTCATGCGGGATAACAGCGGGAATGACCCGTAAAATGACAAGGAGAAGAAACCCAGTTAATTCCAATCAGTCCAGTCAACTCAGTTCAAACCAGTTTTTGGTCCAACCTAGCTCAACCCATATCAGTTGTCAACCTAAGTCAGTCTCAACCCATTTCGAATCAGTTCATCTATGTGCACGATATTTATATTATATATATATATATATATATATATATATATATATATATATATATATATATATATATATATATATATATGTATGTATATGTATGTATATGTATGTATGTTATTAAATATATGTGTATATATGTATATAATATATATTATTGTATGTAAATGATAATCCAAAAAATTTTGAGAAGAAAAAGGAAAGAGGGGAGAGAGAAACGTGAAAGTGAAGGGGGATTTTGGTTCGGAGATAATCCAAAAGATTCAGAAAAAAAGGAAAGAGGGGAGAGAAAAAACGTGGAAGAGAAGGGGATTTAGGGTTTTGAGATAATCCAAAACATTTTGAGAAGAAAAGGAAAGAGGGGAGAGAGAAAACGTGAAAGAGAAGGGGATTTAGGGTTTTGAGATAATCCAAAAGATCTTAAGAAGAAAAAAGGAAAGAGAGAGGAATAAAAGAAAAAAAAAGAAAAGAAAAAAGGGGGAAAAAGATTCCCCTTCACGTTTTCTAGAAAGAAAACGTGAAAGAGAGAGAGGAGAAAAAAAGAAAGAAAAAAGGAAGGAAAGAAAAGGAAAAAAAAAGATTTTTTAGAAAAAAATATCTTCTAGAAAATGAGTGAAAAATTATAAATAGGCAAGAGGAGGTTCCTTTTTTCGAGACCATGAAGAGAGAAAAACGTGAGTGAGAGAGAGAAAAGAAAAAAAATCGGAAGAAAAGAGAAGAAGAAGAAAATAGAGAAAGAGAGAAGGAGAGAGAGAGAGAGAGAGAGAGAGAGAGAGAGAGAGAGAGGTGTTAAGAAGAGAAGATCTAGAGGAAAAAGGGAGAAAGATCAGAGAGGAAGAAAAGAGGATGATGAGAAGATGCAAAGGAGAGAAGGAGAGAGAAGAAGCCTGAGGTAAGAATCACCCATCGCTTTTGTCAGTTTATTTTTTCAAAGTCAAAGCATACTGCAAATGCATGTCTGAGATTGGTATCTAGCATTAGGAAGATGCCTCTGTTTGCATTAGGTTCCTTGAGACAAAATGTTGGCCTCTGAGTCTTATTTCTAACCATGTATTCAGATTTTATTTTCATGAGCTATATGATTTTATATTGATTTTATAGTACCACTGGCCAGAATCTGGAACAGACCTGACCAGTGTATTTGCCTGTACTTGGGGAATGTTTTCGACCAGCCTATGGTCTCTTTTAGGATTAGGTTCCTTGAGACAAAATATTGGCCTCTGAGTCTTCTTTCTGACCATGTATTCGGATTTTATTTTCATGAGTTATATGATTTTATATTGATTTTATAGTACCACTGGCCAGAATCTGGAACAGATCTGACCAGTGTATTTGCCTGCACTTGGGGAATGTTTTCGACCTGCCTATGGTCTCTTTCAGGATTAGCTTCCTTGAGACAAAATGTTGGCCTCTGAGTCCTCTTTCTGACCATGTATTCGGATTTTATTTTCATCAGCTACATGATTTTATATTGATTTTATAGTACCACCGGCCAGAATCTGGAACAGATCTGACCAGTGTATTTGCCTGTACTTGGGAAATATTTTCGACCTGCCTATGGTCTCTTTCAGGATTAGCTTCCTTGAGAGAAAATGTTGGCCTCTGAGTCCTCTTTCTGACCATGTATTCAGATTTTATTTTCATGAGCTATATGATTTTATATTGATTTTATAGTACCACTGGCCAGAATCTGGAACAGATCTGACCAGTGTATTTGCCTGTACTTGGGGAATGTTTTCGACCTACCTATGGTCTCTTTCAGGATTAGCTTCCTTGAGACAAAATATTGGCCTCTGAGTCCTCTTTCCGAGGATATCTTTTAAGAATTTTTTGAGTAAGTACAGTGCCCTATGTGCCCATTTTGGTCCAGCCTGACAAAGTTGTTATCTTGCTGCATGTTCCATCATGTTTTGATTGATTCTCATATGCTTTGGTTGTTTCTCACATGCCATATTTGATGCTATATTTGTTTACATGCTTACTGTCATATTTAGATGATTACTGCCATGTTTGGATGATTACTGCTATGTTTGGATTACTACCACTGCTATAGTTGGAATGTTTTCATTCATCATATTCGTCTTGGAAAGAGATAAATTGAAAAATAACAATTAGGGTAGAAAACCCTAAAATGGAAAGAAAGTAACATTTAGGGTAGAAAACCCTAAAAAATGGAAATAAAATAATAATTAGGGTAGAAAATCCTAAAATGAAAAGAATGTAACATTAGGGTAGAAAACCCTAAAAATGGAAATAAAATAATAATTAGGGTAGAAAACCCTAAAATGGAAAGAAAATAACGATTATGGTAGAAAATAGCATACTAAATCATGCCATGTAGGCTCTTGCCTTATTTGCAATACATGCCATATTTGAAAGATTTTTAAACAATCTTACTGTATGTGAATTTCTTGTCATAAATGTTTTATGTGCTATATCTAGATAGAATATTCTATTTCTTGGCAATAATTTATTTTATGCAACACCCTAGTCAAACTGCCATATCTGCACACTTCTAGAAGACAATCTAGGCATGGGGACGTGCATTTAGGCACCCACATTCTTGGGAAGGGCATAATGGAAATAATAAAACCTTAATAAAGAAAGAGAATTCTTTGCCAAACCTTCCAAAATTAGAATTCAGAATGAAAAGGGTAAT
The DNA here is from genome assembly GCA_028583415.1 of Protea cynaroides. Classification (NCBI taxonomy): domain Eukaryota; kingdom Viridiplantae; phylum Streptophyta; class Magnoliopsida; order Proteales; family Proteaceae; genus Protea; species Protea cynaroides. The sequence goes on from CM053266.1 coordinate 82,225,789, forward strand.
TTAGGACGATTTGCCCCTTGGCAAACCCTAAACCTAGAATAGGTTCTAAACCCTAAACCTAGAATAGGTTCTCAATCCCAAACCTAGAACAGGTTCTCACTTTCTAACCTATAACAGGTTATAGCCCGAACTACGCGGATTCTGATTCCTAGGGCAAACCCTAGGATACGTAGGCTATTTGGGAGAAACCCAAATTCGGATCCACACATTAGTCCACTTGGACTATCCATAGATCCACTAGGATATTTATCCACACCTTAGTCCACTTGGACTATCCATAGATCCACTAGGATATTTATCCATATTTTAACCCACATAGGGTTATCCACATTCCAACCCAGAATGGGTTATCCATATTTCAACCCAAATAGGGTTATCCTTAGATCCACTAGGACTATCTATCAGTCCACTTGGACTATCCAGATCCTAACCCATAGGGTTTTCTCAATCTTTCAAGCATAAATTTCAACTTGAACAATGAACTTAATCATGCACAAGCATAAATCACATCCATAAACTTTAATCACACCTGAACTACGATGGTGAACCTGATTTTCGGAATAATTCCGTGATACGTAGGCAATCTGATGGATACAGATTCGGTTCAATGATATCAAACCACTTGGTTTGGTTTAATTTAATAAATAGAGTCTAGCATAGGAAAGGTATAGGAGACCGATTTCGATCGGGCGGTTTGGGTGCCTAACCCCTTCCCATAACCGTAACCTGAAGCTTACCCAATCTCTGATGGACCAGAATTCCAATCTAAGGGTCATGAGTCAATCGAAGTCTTACCTTGGGGTGAGATTTCATATTTCTAAGGTCCTAGACCTAAATCTAGGTGGCGACTTTTAAAGATTTCCATCTTTGTCCTCACACTATGGTCTGGTTTTAAGTTTGCAATGTGCTATAGAAAGGTTTGGTGGCCCCCGCACCTCTATACACGAGTGTGTGGCGTCGCACAGTAATCACACTACCACCAACCCACATGCACCCATCATGGAATAGAGATAGAGCTAAGGTATACCCGCACCTCCCCTGATACTCTACCCATACCAGTACCTAAGCCCCTACTGGCCAGGGCTCGCAAACTGGGCTCGCAACTAACCAATCCTATATGTCAACAATGTATGCTCTATCCGAGCACAACCGTCTACGGCATAGAGATAGAGCTAGAGCGTGCAGGCCGGGTCGGAGACCACCATACCTCACCTCCCCCTGATACCCTATCCGCAACTAACCCACTAGGATAGAAACATTACGCAGGTAGACCCTATCCCAACATAACTCCCTACGACATAGAGATAGAGCTAAAGCATCGTGGACAAGCCAGCGTCGACTCGGAATCCTCAGTACCACACAACGATGGCCGGGACAACATCAATATCGGAGACCACCGTACCACGATCTTCCCCTGATACCCCACCCGTACCAAGCATGTTAAGACAGAATACTACAAAAAGTGCCAGTGTGAAGAGCGATCCCAGGCCCATGCCCCACTCCACACACTAACGAAAACAATCACATGCCTAACAATTACATCCTATAAATGCATGAACAGTAATAATAACCGAAAGTAAAGGATGGCATGTGAATATGCACAAACAACACATCTCATATAATCAGGTGATTAACAACAATTTACTGTCCATTAATTATTAGGTTTAGGTCAGATTCCCTTACCTGACGCTTGTTCGATCACTTGCTCCACGTCTCAAGATCCAAACGATATGTCACAAAGTCCTACAATATTATTTGGGTTTCATTAGAATACATTGCTTAGGGTTTCATGTTGGTCGGAAACCAACAGAGATCACAAACTACCCTCACAGAGCTGACCGGTGGCATGTACCGGTCGCAACTCTGTAGGAAAGACTGGCGACCGGTATGGTCAGCCGGTCCCCCACAGACAACCTCCCGAGAGATAGCGGTCGCACATACCGGTCGCACCATGTGCAACTGGTATAGTCGACCGGTATGTCTCCGGAAGACCATACATGGGTTTTTCGACTACCGACGATCACCCTCCATGGATTTTCAGGGTTTCTCCTATCCATTCTCAGTCTAGGCTATGAGTTAGAGTTATACCCAACTCATTCAAGTCTCGTTTCGATGAATATCATCTCGAAACTCGAATCTAGGGTTTGACGGCAACTTAGGGTTTATTGGCCAATTTAGGGTTTTAGATCAATACCTACTTTGCATGGTATTGATCCACCCACACAATTAACATAGAGTAAGAAGAGGGATTCAAACACTTACCGTTGACAGGCGTAACGAGAGCTTCGTCAAATGGTAATGGCGGCTCCTTCTTCTTCCTCCTAGCTTCTTCTCCTTTTCCACCTCTTTCTCTTCTCCAGGGTTTGCGAGAGACAATGGAAAGGATTTGAGGGGGTTTAAGGGTGTATTTATAGGCTAGAAATAGGGTTTAGTAATCCTACTAGGATTAGGAAACTTCTAGGATTCGAAATCAGGAAAGCGGGACCCGTAGAGACCAATTTCCAAATTCCCACACATAGCTGTGCAGGCCATACCGGTCGACCGGTACCATCATCCGGTACCATCAACCGGTATCTAAAATCAGGCATAATTGGTCGACTTTGGTCCGATTTTGTACCTGTTTGTTATCCGCTTGCCCCGTCTGGCTCGGTGATGATCGGAAGACTTGTCACGACACGAAACCAAGGTTAGACCGGGTTTTCAGAGTGCGGGTCTTACAGGAGCAGCCGCTGGAGCAGGGGTTCATGGGGGTGATGATGATCGTTTATACATGGATGTGGATTCCATACCTCCTCCATCACCTACTCATGCTACGGGAGCTGGTCCTTTTTATGTAGCTGGTCCTTCACATGCAGATGGTCCTTCACACCCTCCTTCTGATGACATGATGGAGATATTGCATGAGATTAGAGAGGCTCAGCGCATGTCTGATCTGAGGATGGGAAAGCTTCTAGATGCTCAGCGCATGTCCGATCAGCAGGTGGGAGAGCTTCTGGATGCTCAGCGCATGTCGGATCAGCGGGTGGGAAAGCTTATGGATGCTCAGCGCGTGACTGTCCAGTGGGTGGCTGATCTCACAGCTAGTCTCCAGACGACCCAGACTCAAATAGCTTGGTTGACTAGAGTCTATGCTGAGGATTATGACAGACCGTGAGGCACCGCCTCCCCCATCACCTCCAGCTTCCTGATGTATTTTATTTTTATCTTTCTTTTGTACTTCAGAGTAACTGTCCTGGTTGTGGACTGTACTCTACTTAGACTTGTATATATATATGTTTGTTCTTCCTTTGATTGTATATAAATTTGTTTCTCATTTAATAGATGCATTATTCTCTTTCAATTTTGTCTCAAACAACACAGATGCTTATGGTGTGTTATTATTATAACTTTTAATTTTTTTTTTATCCTATCTCAGTTCACAAACTTTTGTGGTAGTATACTGGTTTACAAGACAGGGCCAGAGAGCTCTGATATCAAGTTGTCACACCCTAATTCTGCACTATTCAGAACGGTGTGATGAACCGCTAATAAACCAACGGTTCAACCAGGATCTCTAATAGGTTGTATCCTGGTAGAACTAAACCATACACATCCACAACCATAATCAGAATAAATACACAATAGCGGAAGTCTTAATATCAAATGAAATGAGGAATCTAACTGTGATAATCATAAATAAAATATCAAATTATGTTGCATCAACCAAGACATAAGTAAATAAAATATCAAATTACATTTCCTTAATAGTTCAAATAAAATCTAATCGAAAACGCATGAGTTGCACTCGCATGAGGAGTCATGCGTCTCCACTATGTCTTTGGCCACCATCGCAGCAACGTGCCCGTACACAGAAACATTCATATAATCTTCCACAGCAGTACCTGCATCATCAACTAAAAATATTCGACGTCGAAAGGGTGAGCACACATCACGGCTCAGTGAGCAAACAAAACAACGCAACAAACATATGCATGCATTCAATTTATATCTGTGGTCTGGTATATAAGTTTGCAATGTGCTATAGAAAGGTTCGGTGGCCGCCTCACCTCTATACACGAGTGTGTGAAACCGCCCAATGAAAATGGCACTGTCGACCCCACATGCACCTAATATGACACAATATACCCCCATGAAAATGGCATGGTAGTACCGGTTGCCTCATACCAACACGTAAACCCCTGCTGGCGAGGGCTTGCAAACTAGGCTCGCAACTAACCAATCCTAATGTCAATCAGTGTATCTAAGGCCTCACCCCAGCATCCCTCAATACATCCATAGAGATAGAGCTAAGGCCCCCCGGCAGAGTCGAAGACTACACGGTCCGAGACCACCTCCCCTGATACCCTACGACCTAATAGTTCTGCTAAGATAATGGCGATACGACGATGTCAGTGGACAAAACTTGTATAGAGCTATGGCACAATATACCCAATGAAAACGGCATTGAAGTACCGGTTGATACCACCCCTATCAGCATCAAGTACACTAACCAAACACAAACATTCACATGTCTATTCCTATCATCATCATCATCATCATCATGTTATAAACAACGAAGTAAATATGCATGAACAGTAATAATAGAAATATTGGATGACATGTTGAACGCACATTACAAGCATACACGCATAGAATCAGTCATGGTATTGGACTCAAGAAATAAAACAGTTTATTATTAGCCAATTAGTTTAGGTCTTGTTCCCTCACCTTTGCTTGAGTGTAGATCCTCTTTCAAGCTTTAAGAATCACTTTTATATCAATAAGAAAACCTAACAAGTCGATAGATTTTAGTTAGAATTCATTCCGACAATTTTAGACTTGCTGTTAACCGAGGGTCGCAGGGTGGGTCGCAGGTAGGGTAGTAGTTTACTGCGACCCCTAGGGTAGGGTCAATGCCAGGGTCGGATGTTCCATCGACCCTGGGTGCGACCACCCCATCCCTGGACTTCCCGAATGCTGGGGTCGATCCTGTGGTCTGGTAAGGTCGATTCCCAATCGACCCCACGTGCGACCCCCCGTGGTTTGAGTCGAGAATTTCATCCTACACTCCGTTCTTTCATGTTTGGGTCCTATGGCTTACTTTCACAATCCATTTTATGCTTGTTCTACGGCTTAGAACTCTAGGTTTCTTCCTTACTTTGCCTACCATGATTTCCTCCATGGATTTCATTGAAATCCTCCCATGGATGGACAATTAGGGTTTCTCCTAGATCATACCCTCTTCATGAACTATTCTAAGGTCTTAAATCATTAATGAAAACATACCGATACCTTAGGATTGCTGAGATTCAGAGGTTTCTCTAAATTCTTCACTTTTCTCTTTCTCTCACTTTCAATTAGGGTTTTAAAAGGAGTGAAAGAGGCTTAGAGACGTCTTATTTATAGAGGAGAACCTCCCAAAATAAGTCCCATTGAGATTAAGAAGGAATCCCATTGAAATTTGGAAAGTTTCCTATTTACGGTTTCTGTCGGCAAAGAGGGGGTCGATGAGGGGGTCGGAGGTCCCGTGACCCTCAGTTCTAAATTGTTCGACCCCCAATTAAGATATCAGGGGTCTGACTTCTTAATGAGGGGGGGTTGACCCTGCCTATCTGGGTATGCGATCCTGCCCTCTATTTTACTATTTTTGGGTCAGTTTAATACCTGGTTTCGCTATTTCCTTCATGCACTTGGTCCATTTGGCTCGACCATGATAGGTAGACCTGGTACAAGGTGGTAAGACCGGTTAGTTCGATATGGGTCTTACAATTGGGTAATGCCCTTTTTAAAATAACCATCCTTAAAAAGCTTATTAAAGTGGTCCAAATATGTGTCACATGGACATTCAGAGGGGGCCGAATTTTGGGGACATGTAAAGTCCTGACTCACATGTAAATTTTGGTATTTATCAAGGGAATCCAAATATCAAGTAAAAATATTTTTTTTTATACTTTAGTAGAAAAGAAATCCATTTGATAACATTGAGAAAATAGTAGTTTTGAATAATAATAATAAAAAAAAAAACAAACGTAAAGAAATCCATTTGATAACATTGAAAAAATAGTAATTCTGAATAAAAATAAAAATAAAAACACAAATGTCTTTGGAAAACACAGTAACATAAAAATTAAAAAAACAAAAAAAAAACTTTTGATACTTTTACAAAATGTTCTACAACAAAGAAAAACAATTGAAACAATTCAAAAGAATTTGACCAAATGTAGCTAATTTTGTGGACAAGCAAATCAATTTTTTTTTTTTATGTATATTTTTGTTGCTATTCGGATCTAGCTAGATTGGCTTTGGCCCACTAGAATCTGCACACAGTGAAACAGACGATACAAGGTGAGGGGTCGGGTTGGATAACCTTTAAACCACTCCGACACTTAAATCAATCTGATAGGCAATCAGTATGGAACTCTCACAGAGTGTGAAAGTTTCTTTTAATAGGTGGGGATAGATGAATGTCTTAGTAAAATGGCAGAGTAAGGTTGTAGGGAGAAAAATGTCACACCCCAATTCTGATCCAACCAGAATGGTGTGAGTGAATCGTCATTGAACCAACGGTTCACACCAGGATCTCGAATAGATCGTGTCCACTCATACAAACCCATTACACGTAACCACAATCAGAATATAAATAATACAGCGAAAGTCTTTAAATAAATGAACTGAGAATCTATTGATAAATTAAATAGAATATCCAATTATTCAAATCCAAACATAAAATATCATATCCTTACATCTACTTAATCCAACTGAAAATAACTAAAACAAATAAATAAAAATCCAATCAAAGGTACACGCAGAAAGGGCACTCGCATGAAGCGTCATGCTCGTCCTCTCCTGCCTGTTCACCCAAAGCAGCAACATGACTATACGCCGGAGCATTCATGTAGTCATCCACCATATAACTGCATCAACATCTAAAAACATGTATATATATAAAGGGTGAGCTCACAACTTAGCTCAGTAAGACAATCAGACAGTTTCACAATATTATGCATAAGTAACAATCATTTTATGCTGTGGTCTGGTTTAAGTTTGCAATGTGCGGTTTGGTGGCCCCCGCACCTCTATACACGAGTGTGTGGCACCTCATGGATCACACCCCCATTGGCCCACATGCACCCATCATGGAATAGAGATAGAGCTAAGATACCCCCGTACCTCCCCTGATGCTCTACCCATACCAGTACCTAAGCCCCTACTGGCCAGGGCTCGCAAACTGGGCTCGCAACTAACCAATGCTATATGTCATCAATATATGCTCTATCCCAGCACAGCCGTCTACGGCATAGAGATAGAGCTAAGGCATTCCCACACCTCCCCTGATGCCCTATCCGCAACTAACCCACTAGGATAGACATATAACGCAGGTAGACCCTATCACAACATAACTCCCTATGGCATAGAGATAGAGCTAAAGCATCGTGGACAAGCCAGCGTCGACCTCGGAGACCACAGTGCCACATAACCATGGCCAGGCCAGCATCAACATCGGATACCACCGTACCACGACCTTCCCCTGATGCCCCACCCGTACCAAGCATGTTAAGATAGAATACTACAAAAAAGTGCTAGTGTGAGGAGCGATCCCAGGCCCATGCCCCACTCCACACACTAACGAAAACAATCACATGCCTAACAATCACATCCGATCAATGCATGAACAATAATAATAATCGAAAGTAAAGGATGGCATGTGAATATGCACAAACAACACGTCATATATATTCAGGTCATTAACAATAATTTACTGTCCATTAATTATTAGGGTTAGGTCAGATTCCCTTACCTGACGTTCGTTTGTTAGCTTGCTCCACGTCGCAAGATCCAAACGAGAAGTCACAAAGTCCTACAATATTATTAGGGTTTCATTAGAATAGTTTCCTTAAGGTTTCACGTTGGTCGGAAACCAACAAAGTCCAAAACCAGCCTTTAAGAGCTGACCGGTCGCAACATACCGGTTGCAGCTCTGTGAGCAAACTAGCAACCGGTATGGTCGATCGGTATGTCTCCGGAAGACCATACACTTGGTTTTTCGACTGTCGTCGATCGATTTCCTTGGATTTTTAGGGTTTATCCTATCCATTCTAAGTCTAGTCTTTGAGTTAGAGTTATCCCCAACTCACTCAAGTCTTATTTCGATGAATATCATCTTGGAACTCGAATCTAGGGTTTGACGGGAACTTAGGGTTTTAAGGTCCAGATAGGGTTTTAGATCAATACTTACTTTGCATGGTATTAATCCACCCCTATAACTATCATAGAGCAAGAAGATTGATTAAAAACACTTACCGTTGACTGGCGTAACGTGAGCGTCTTTGAACGGTAATGGCGGCACCTTCTTCTTCTTCCTAGCTTCCTCTTTTTTCCAACCTCCTTCTCCTCTCTAGGGTTTGTGAGAGACAATGGAAAGGATTTGCGGAGGTTTAAAGGTGTATTTATAGGCTAACATTAGGGTTTAGTAACCCTATTAAGATTAGGAAGATTCAGGCATTAGGGTTTAGGAAAATGGGACCCACAGAGATCCAATTCCGGATCTCCGCACTCAGTTGCGCAGAGCTGACTGGTCGACCGGTACCAAGACCGGTGCCATCGACCGATCAACATAAAATGATGATTATTTGACCGTCTTTGATCCGATTTCGTATCTGTTTGTCATCCGCTCGTCCCGTCTGGCCCGGTGATGTTCGGAAGACCTGCTACGACACAAAACCAAGGTTTAGACCGAGTTTACGGAGTGCGGGTCTTACAACTCCCCCACCCTTAAAAGAATTTCGTCCCAAAATTTGCATGTAGGTCTCACAACTCCCCCACCCTTAAAAGAAATTTCGACCTCAAAATTTAAACGCACCTTGATCGTCGAAAAGATTAGGATACTCCTTCCTCATTGCGCTCTCCTCTTCCCAAGTAATTTTTTCGACATTTTGGCTTCTCCAATGCACCTTCACATAATGAATATCCTTGGTTCGAAGTTGCTGTACCTTTCGACTTGAGAGCATCACAGGCACCACTTCAAATGTTAAGTCTTCAGTCAAGTCTGGGAATCAGCGGTCAAGATGTGCGATGGATCTCTGACATACTTCTTCAGTAATGATACATGGAACACGTTATGAACGCTTGACATAGATGGTGGTAGAGCTAATTGATATGCTACATTACCACGTCGGGTCAATATCTCATATGGTCCCACATACCTGGGGCATAGCTTCCCCTTCTTACCAAATCATTTCAGACCTCGCACCGGTGTTACCTTCAAGAATACTTTGTCACCCACTGCAAACTCCAGATCTCGACGTCGATTATCCGCATAGTGCTTCTGTCGAACTTGAGCTGTCTTTACTCTCTCTTTGATCTGATCAATCACTCGACAAGTTTCTTCAACAAACTCCGGTCCTACAATTCTTCTTTCTCCCACCTCATTCCATAACAGAGGTGTACGACACTTCTTCCCATAGAGTGCTTCATGGGACCATCTGAATTGTAGCCTGATAGCTATTGTTATAAGCAAACTCGATAAGTGATAGTTTCTCATCCCAAGCTCCCTTGAAATCTAATGAACAAGCTCGGAGCATATCTTCTAGCTCCTTTGAAATCTAATGCACAAGCTCGGAGCATATCTTCTAAAATTTGAATAGTTCATTCTGACTGTCCGTCCGTCTGAGGGTGAAAAGCTGTACTGAACTTCAACTTTGTTCCCATAGCTTTCTGTAATCCTTCCTAGAACTTTGATGTAAAACGGGGATCTCTGTCAGATACTATACTCTCTGGAACGCCATGGAGTCTGACTATATTATCGACATACAATTTGGCCAGCTTCTCCATGGTATACTGAGGTCTGACCGTAATAAATCGAGCTGTCTTGGTGAGTCGGTCGACTATAACCCAAACTGCATCCACTGACCTTGGTGTCAAAGGTAGGCCAGTGACGAAATCCATAGTGATACAATCCCACTTCCATGCAGGTTCCGATAATGGTTGTAGTAAACCTGCGGGTCTCTGCCTTTCTGCTTTAACTTGTTGACAATTCAGACATTGGAACACGAAACGAGCTATATCTGCTTTCATACCCCTCCACCAATATAGTCTTCTTAAATCATGGTACATTTTGATACTTCCTGGATGTACCGAATATGGAGTGTAATGAGCTTCAGTCATAACTCGATCTCTGATATTGCAGTCTTCACTCTCAGGTATACATAACCGTCCACGATACCTGAGTGCCTTGTCTGAATCCAAGGTAAAGTTAGGATTGCTCGTACCCTTCTCTAAGTCTTCTTGCACTGTCTTGAGATGTGGATCCTGTAGGATTGCTACCTTGACTTCATCAACTAGATCCGGTGAGATCTTCAAAGCTGCGAACATCATGGTGAACTTATGAATTAAGCCTTGCTCGACTGGATCTTCTGCAGTCTCTATTATATGTTCTTCATCATCTTCAATTGAACTTGAGGCTGCGGCACATAATGCAGCATTTGTACTTGGTCCTGCCTCAGGTTTCGATGCCCACTTTCTGCTTAAGGTGTCAACCACAACATTTGCTTTACTCGGATGATACTGGATGTCACAATCATAATCTTTTAATAACTCCAGCCATCTCCTCTGTCTCATATTCAGATCCTTCTGAGTGAAAAGATAAGTTAAGCTCTTGTGATCTGACTTGATCTGAAACTTCTCACCATACAAGTAGTGTCTCCAAGTTTTGATTGCATGTATAACTGCTGCTAGCTCCAAATCATGCGTAGGATAGTTCTTCTCATGCTCCTTTAAATGTCTTGATGCGTAAGCAATCACCTGTTCTCCTTGCATCAATACACACCCAATACCCAACCCTAAAGCATCCGTATATAAAGTAAACGGTACGCTTGGTTCTGGGATGGTCAAGATAGGTGCAGAGACTAGTCTTGACTTCAAAGTCTGAAAGCACTTCTCGCACTCATCTGTCCATATGAATTTCTCTCCCTTCTTGGTCAATCTAGTGAGTGGAACAGCGATCCTGGAGTAATCTTCCACGAATCTTCTATAATAACCAGCCAACCCAAGAAAACTACGAATCTCCGCAACCGATTTTGGTGCTTCCCATCCTATTATAGCAGCTATCTTACTTGAATCAACCTTGATACCGTCTTCAGATACTACATGGCCCAAGAAAGCCACTTCCTTCAGCCAAAACTCGCACTTCTTGAACTTAGCATAAAGCTTCTCTTGTCTTAGCCGTTGTAGGGCTGCCCTCAAATGCGTTGTATGAGTCTCCATGTCCTTTGAGTAGACCAATATGTCTTCGATGAATACGATGACCGAAGTGTCCAACATATCATGAAACACTCGGTTCATCAGTTCCATGAATGACGTTGGGGCATTGGTCAAACCGAACGACATAACTAGAAACTCATAATGCCCATACCTCGTCCTGAAAGCAGTCTTCAGAATATCTCCGGCTTTGATCTTCAGTTGGTGATACCCCGATCGGAGATCAATCTTCGAGAAAACCTTTGCACCTTGCAATTGATCGAATAGATCATCGATTCTAGGCAAAGGATACCGATTCTTGATCGTCAACTTGTTCAGTTCACGGTAGTCAATGCATAGTCTTACACTTCCGTCTTTCTTCTTGACAAATAATACAGGTGCTCCCCAAGGCGATATGCTAGGTCGTATGAAACCCTTATCTAACAATTCTTGTAATTGGGTCTTCAACTCCTTTAACTCGGTAGAGGCCATCCTGTATGGTGCTTTAGACACCGGCGCCGAACCTGGCATAAGGTCTATTACAAACTCTGTAGCCCTGTCCGATGGTAGACCTGGAAGCTCCTCTGGAAATACATCTGGGAACTCTCAAACCACAACTATATCTTCCATCTTGTGTGACTCCGTCATGATGTCGACTACAGATACTAGATACCCCACTCCCCCTTTCTCTAAGCATCGCTTGGCTTTTAGGGCGGAGAGGATCAGCTTTCGCTTCCTAGATAGCTTGATCTCTGTGAAGCTATACTCCTTTCCCTTTTTGTCTGTAAGCACAAGCTTCCTTTCACCACATAATAGGATAGCTGAATTATGGCCTAGCCAATCCATTCCCAAGATGACATCAAAGTCTGGCATCTCGAGTAGTACCAGACTTGCTTCTAAGTCTCGGCCCTCAATACATACAGTACATGGTCCATAATATTCAGTCAAAGCCACTTCGACTCTTAGTGGAGAGCGAACTATCAAGCTTGGGTTCAAGTGCTTAATTGGTAACTCCATTCGCTTCCCAAAGGAAATAGAAACAAAGGAGTGCGTGGCCCCAGAGTCAAATAGTACTCTGGCAGGTATACCAGCTACATTTACAATTCTTGAAATTTTTATTATCCCTTAGTTCTACATGCTCATACACACAATGAAAATAGTAAGCCAAATAATAAGGGATAGAGTCGTACCAGTGACCACATCAGGTGATGCGGCTGCCTCTTCAGTGGTGACCGCATATACTTTTCCTTGTTGGGGAGGTTGCTTCCTAGGTAGAATGCAGGTCCTTGCAATATGACCCACTTGCTGACAGTTGAAACATTTGATATTCGGGTTGTATCCGGCGTTCTGTGGCACAGGTGGTGCCGTATTGTTCCTAGCAGGTACTGTAGCGGTCTGAGCCCTGTATGGGCGGAAAGGTCTATTGTTACCGCCACCCGAACTCTCAATAGCGGGTCTCTTCACTCCCCTGTTCTGTGGGAAGAAGCTGTCCCGCTGACTGGACTCTATCACCCTCACAACCTGCACAGCCTCATTATAGATTTTCTTGTCCAGACCCAAGATGTGCTCTCTGATGCTTCTACGTAGTCCCATGGTGAACCTACGTGTCTTGATCTCTGGTATCAAACAATGCTTAAGATGTGTTTGTAATAAAAAAAAATTAGTATTTCCTAACTCAGTTCATCGACTTAGTTAAGTGCAATATGGTCTGTTGGACAGAGCCCGAGGGCTCTGATAGCAAGTTGTCACACCCCAATTCTGATCCAACCAGAATGGTGTGAGTGAACCGTCATTGAACCAACGGTTCACACCAGGATCTCGAATAGACCGTGTCCACTCATACAAACCCATTGCACATAACCACAATCAGAATATAAATAATACAGCGAAAGTCTTTAAATAAATGAACTGAGAATCTATTGATAAATTAAATAGAATATCCAATTATTCAAATCCAAACATAAAATATCATATCCTTACATCCACTTAATCCAACTGAAAATAACTGAAACAAATAAATAAAAATCCAATCAAAGGTACACGCAGAAAGGGCACTCGCATGAAGCGTCATGCTTGTCCTCTCCTGCCTGTACACCCAAAGCAACAACATCACTATACGCCGGAGCGTTCATGTAGTCATCAACCGTATAACCTGCATCAACATCTAAAAACATGTATATATACAAAGGGTGAGCTCACAACTTAGCTCAGTAAGACAATCAGACAGTTTCACAATATTATGCATGAGTAACAATCATTTTATGCTGTGGTCTGGTTTAAGTTTGCAATGTTCTATAGAAAGGTTTGGTGGCCCCCGCACCTCTATACACGAGTGTGTGGCACCTCATGGATCACACCCCCATTGGCCCACATGCATCCATCATGGAATAGAGATAGAGCTAAGATACCCCCGTACCTCCCTTGATGCTCTACCCATACCAGTACCTAAGCCCCTACTGGTCAGGGCTTGCAAACTGGGCTCGCAACTAACCAATGCTATATGCTCTATCCCAGCACAGCCATCTACGGCATAGAGATAGAGCTAAGGCATTCCCACACCTCCCCTGATGCCCTATCCGCAACTAACCCACTAGGATAGACACATAACGCAGGTAGACCCTATCACAACATAACTCCCTACGACATAGAGATAGAGCTAAAGCATCGTGGACAAGCCAGCGTCGACCTCGGAGACCATAGTGCCACATAACCATGGCCAGGCCAGCATCAACATCGGACACCACCGTACCACGACTTTCCCCTGATGCCCCAATCGTACCAAGCATGTTAAGATAGAATACTACAAAAAAGTGCTAGTGTGAGGAGCGATCCCAGGCCCATGCCCCACTCCATACACTAACGAAAACAATCACATGCCTAACAATCACATCCTATCAATGCATGAACAATAATAATAATCGAAAGTAAAGGATGGCATGTGAATATGCACAAACAACACGTCATATATATTCAGGTTATTAACAACGATTTACTGTCTATTAATTATTAGGGTTAGGTCAGATTCCCTTACCTAACACTCGTTTGTTAGCTTGCTCCACGTCGCAAGATCCAAATGGGAAGTCACAAAGTCCTACAATATTATTAGGGTTTCATTAGAATAGTTTCCTTAAGGTTTCACGTTGGTCGAAAACCAACAAAGTCCAAAACCAGCCTTTAAGAGCTGACCGGTCGCAACATACCGGTTGCAGCTCTGTGAGCAAACTAGCAACCGGTATGGTCGACCGGTATGTCTCCGGAAGACCATACACTTGGTTTTTCGACTGCCGTCGATCGATTTCCTTGGATTTTCAAGGTTTCTCCTATCCATTCTAAGTCTAATATTTGAGTTAGAGTTATCCCCAACTCACTCAAGTCTTATTTCGATGAATATCATCTCGGAACTCAAATCTAGGGTTTGACGGCAACTTAGGGTTTTAAGGTCCAGCTAGGGTTTTAGATCAATACCTACTTTGCATGGTATTGATCCACCCCTATAACTATCATAGAGTAAGAAGATTGATTAAAAACACTTATCGTTGACTGGCGTAACGTGAGCGTCGTCGAACGGTAATGGCGGCACCTTCTTCTTCTTCCTAGCTTCCTCTCTTTTCCAACCTCCTTCTCCTCTCTAGGGTTTGTGAGAGACAATGGAAAGGATTTGAGGAGGTTTAAAGGTGTATTTATAGGCTAACATTAGGGTTTAGTAACCCTATTAAGATTAGGAAGGTTCAGACATTAGGGTTTAGGAAAATGGGACCCACAGAGATCCAATTCTAGATCTCCGCACTCAGCTGCGCAGAGCTGACCGGTCGACCGGTACCAAGACCGGTACCATCGACCGATCAACATAAAATGATGATTATTTGATCGTCTTTGATCCGATTTCGTACCTGTTTGTCATCCGCTCGTCCCATCTGGCCCGGTGATGATCGAAAGACCTGCTACGACACAAAACCAAGGTTTAGATCGGGTTTACGGAGTGCGGGTCTTACAAAAAAAATCTCTCTTTACCTTCATTTGTGACTGTACTTATAGATGTGGAGTGGTTGGTTCATATATGGCAAGAGTCGCCGTATATGGTAGGAGGTCAGCTTAAAAGATGCAACCATTGCCTCACATGGGAGGCCAACTGGGTTTCCTTGTATATCCATTGATCGGGGCCATCGATCTCAAGCTTCCATATCTGGCTGTTGATCTTGGCCATCGGACTTTGGATGAAGATAGATTTTCCTTCTTGGGCTTCGAGCGAGGAGGGCCATAAGGTGCAACAGGGTCGGGTTGGACTGGGTATTTGCAGACCCCAACCCTACCGAAGGCCCTTTCATGTTATCCCAAACCCTATCCTACCCTGTCAGGGCCAAACATAACCTCGACCCTTACCTTACCCTGGCAAGGTTTACCCAAACCCTACCCTACCTTGATTGACCCTGACTGGGCAGAGCAAGGTAGGGTTTACCCTAATTGACCCTGAATCAGGGTCGGGTTGACCCTGATTTACCTTGAACTCAATATTTTAACATATATTAATATTACTAATACATCATTCCCTACATAATAATATGAGAATGAAAAACCACAAGACATAAATGTTGGTGAAGTTTTGGGAAGTCACAAGGCAGATCTAAGTCATTTAATTTTAACAATCTCTCTCTTTTTTTTTTCTTTTTTTTTTTTGAACTTGTAAGAAGTTGTAAATCAAAAGAGAAATCTTGAACATCAAATTTGGTTGTATAATGTAAATAGAGAACGTGATATGGGATTAAAGAAATTGAAAAAGAGAACCCCAAATCTTTTTGTAATTATTCAAAAGGATGCTAGTCATTGCAGTTGCAAATAAAAAAATAGTAGAATGAATTTTACAAGAAAAGTAATTGCAGTGAGTGTATTTTCAAAGAGTTTCTAGACTGGCCTTGTAAAAAAGTAATTACGGTGCGTGTATTTTCACAGAGTTTATAGACTGGCCAAAATCTGGGTTTTTCCATTTTTAAGATCAACTTGCATCGTGAGAGCAATGATTTGGGGAAGCCTAGTTACTGACTCCTCAAAGAAGGAGATTGCAAGAAGGAAGCAGAACATAGGGAGAAGAGTACCTGACTGGAGGCTTGGAGCCGTGGAGGAAAGGCAGAGAGGAGGGAGTAGTTCGCCGGCGTCGCCTCTTGGGAGAGGAGGCAAGCAAGGAGGAGTGAGGCTGATTGGCGTGGTCTCTCCATCGCTAGACTTAGGACTTGTTGTGCGGCTGCGAAAGGGAGTTACGATTTTGAGAGAGGGAGATTATATATATATATGTGTGTGTGTGTGTGTGTGTGTATGTATAGAGTTTGGTTGGGCTCAACCAGAGACCATAACCCTAGCCCTACCCTACCCTGTCAAGGTTTTAAATACCCTGTACCCTGATTCGGCCCTATCAAGGTTTGGGCCGGGTTAGGCTCTGATTGGGTTCAGGGCATGTTTCGACGGGCTCGAGTCGTTAGGGTAAAACTTGCACCCTTAAAGGGCCATACATGATCTTATCTTGACAACTCACATGAGCTGTCAGCTTCGTGATGATCATGAGGTAATTACGCGTCCGTGCTATCTTGCGTTTTATGTCTTCGCTCTTGGGGGACATGGATTAGCAGAACCCATTCGCGGAGGTCGGCTACTGATAGAACTTGGGCTCTTCGTCTATGTACAGGTGTCTAGCTTCAATTGGTGGTTTCTTCAAACACGTGGTGTACTCTTAGGGACAGATTCTCTGACACATGTCCTTTTGCTATTAGTGGATAGGATTCACATCGTCTCCTCCCAGTGGTTATGGGAGGACGAGGCAACCTTACCAGGATGGCCGATACGTGACTCTCGGGTGAATTCGAGACGCATGTCCTAGTAGGGGGTGTCGGTTCGGACGTGTGTCTCTTGGATTCGCCCGAGAACCACGTGTCGGCCATCAGGGTAAGGCTGCCGCGTCCTCCCAATGGTTTTGGGAGGAGATGATGCGTTTCGTACAGTCAAGGCAGTGCGTTTGTCTTCTGTCGTTTCTTTTGTTGAAGAGTTTCTTCAACGTCAAGCAATTGATACCAGCGTTATTTATAAACAGCCAGAGTAGATCGAATGCAATTATTCTTTCCGTAGTTTCTCTTTGCTATTTTGCTACTCTGTTTAGAGAAGAGGAGAAGAGGAGAAGAGGAAGAAGGAGGAGACCATGGTAGTAAAGATTTTTCAATTTTACCATTAAATACTTGATGGTATTGGGTGTGGGTGAAATTATGGGTAAAATTTGAGGTTATGTGAATTAAAAGTAAAGTTCAGAGTCGGTGAAATTTTCCCTTTAATATTTGATTAATCTGAAAATATACTATTATTGTATTTTGGGGTGAAGAAATTATTATTAATTTTGGAAAAAATGGAGAATGAACGCACGATCATTGACTTCACACCTGTCTAATTCTGGATTGCGAAAGCAGAGAGAGAGAAAGAGAGAGAAAGAGAGAGAGACACGACCCCTGTTGGATCTGTTCTAACTAGAGAAACGGAGATCAAAGAGAGAGAGAAGACGGGGTGGAGGTGGTGGAGACAACAAACGCCCAAGTGCGAGTCGCGGGCCTCAGACTGCCGTCCTCCCTCTGTGGTCGACCAATATTCATATGCTTTCAGAGGTGCGGTTTATCCTCTTATCTCTTTTGACATTTATGAATGATTTTCTTCCCTCTTGTGTTTAAAAGCCATGCCATCTTTTTTCCTGAATGATTTATCCTCATACCATTTTTTGATCCAAAGGGAAGAAAACTAAAGTAATTCCCATATTCCCCTTTTTGATTCCTTTGCTTATTTGATCCTAAATTAGCTCGCAGAAATTGTTCTTAATGAAATTCCGCTTGATCAACCTGATAAGGAATTTGACTGTTAAATTAGGAGAGTTTCTTGTACTGATATCGATAATTTGGTTAAGTTTTCCTTTGGTAGGGATTATTGCCGGATAAGAAACATTTTCCTGCATCCTAGTCGAACTCTTTGTGCATCGATCTAGTTGTTCTAAAATTGTAATGTCTACAATTTTGATCAAATCACTGATTAAGTAACGTGGACATGGTTTGATGAGTGTTAGTTGGATTCGAGTCATTCCTTGCTGTGAATTTATAATATAGTGGTGTCCTGAAGACTGAAAATTTCAATTGCATATTTATCCCACAAATCGTGATATATGATCGCTACATTTGGAGTTGCTATTATTCTACATTCTGTAATACTAATGCCGGACACTATACCTCACAACCTATTGTAAAACTATGGAGTTCACCTCTGTGATGGAGAATCTCCTTTTTTTTTTTTTTACATAGTTTGATCGATCATCTTACGAATTTGATATGTTCAGTGTTGTAGGTGGTCGGCGTTGCATATGCATTTTTCCCCTTTTTTTTTTTAAAGAGAAAATCATTCCACTTCCTTAAGAGAAACAAAAGGGTACATTGACTGAGTGAGAGAAAATCATTTTGCATCCTTAATATCTGATTACAAACCCCTACCACTAGGCTCATCCATGAATTCTTCACATTCTGCCTTACACCTTCCTTCAACATCTCTTACAGTAATTGATTGTAAACTTTCACTAGTTTTGATGTCTGTCAGAAAATCCTTGTGTTCCATTCATTCTCAAAATGATCAAGCGGTGCATTACACTGAAATTCATCTACTACTATCCATGCATTTGGAACCATGGCATAAATTTATGCCTATATAGGCCTGTACATTCTAAGATTTCCCTGGCATATTTATTCAATCTACCTTTTTTTTTTGTTGGTTCGAAAAAGAAATTGTTAATTTGCATTCAAAGGTTAGATGTTTTATATAGTATAGAGTACTATTATCTTTTTAATCTTTTAATGGCGTTTCAAAACTGCAGGATACTAGAGTAGAGAACTCTGTTGTGAAGATTCTGGAGCAGCTCTCAATTAAGACACAATTAACTGTATTACAGATAAAAAATACTGTTTATTATGTTCTGGTGAAATAAACCTTACCTTATTGGTCATTCATGTGGCCTATATATCTCATTTTCGACAAGTTTCTAAGGGCAGAGGATGAAATTGTTGATCTATCAAATGGGGATCATTCTTTAGTAGAAGCTTCCTCATTTTTTGGGCAGCCAATGAGTATTGTAAGAAGCTATGATGGCAGTTTGCCAGGATCACACTTTGTTGAAGTGAGTTAGTGCTGACTAATCATCCTCCTTCTCCTCTCTCTGTCTCGCTCTCTCTCTCTCTCTCTCTCTCTCTCTCTCTCTAACATGTACTTTGGACAATTCCAAATTTGACCAATTGAGAAAATATAATCTCATCCAGTGACCCATAAATGCATTTTTTTTTACTGATTTCACATAATGGTGCTTGTAGGTTCCACACATTAGCCAGCTATATAATTGGGACTGTGGTCTTGCTTGCGTTTCAATGGTTTTGAGAACTCTTGGCATTGAACACTGTGATCTCCACAATTTGGGGAATCTTTGCTGTACGACAAGGTATTATTCTTGACAGAATGAGCATTGCAAATCTTCTCAATGTTATTTTCCCTGAGGAATTGCTTAGTTTTACTTTTGAATTGTTTGAGTACAACATATAATCTGCTGTTGCATTAAAAATTCTCTTTTGCAACATATGTAGCACATTCTAAGATTTGATTATGCCCTATAGTCCATTAATGCTGGTGCCCTTGTTCCTTGAAACAAACCTGTTTGGCTCTTTCCTCTCCTCAAATAATAAAGTGTACCTAGTGCACGAGGCTCCCGCCACTGCAAGGTTTGGGGAGGGGCTAATTTATGCAAATTTATCCCTGCATCGTGGAGAGGCTATTTCCAGATTCAAACCCATGACCACCAAGTCACAATGGAACAACCTCAAATAATAAAGTGTGTTTCCTAAAAATACTAAACAATCTATTGTCTAAGTCTTACCTAACTTAGTGCTGACTAGTTGTCCAAGTTGGCTGCTTTCTTAGTCTTTGGGATTTAGTTAAATTCTTTACTTATTCCTTAACTTTAATTCATTGTATGTAACTAGGAGAATAGTATTATTGTCTAAGTAGGAATTACTGTTAATCTAAGATTTCTTGTCACGTTGACATGTAGAATTCCTACCTTTAATGTAACTAGGACTCCTTATCTTGTGTAGTCCTAGACCTATCACTTTACCTCTTTTATTTTATTTATAAATAGTGGCTGCTAAGAGGAAAGGAAGACATCGATTCTTTCCATCTTCTCTTATTTTTTATTTTATTGACATGTGAAATTCCTACTTCTAATGTAATTAGGATCCTTTATCTTATGGAGTTTTAGACCTATCACTTTATCCCTTTTATTTTATCTATATATAGCAGCTGCTAAGAGGAGAGGAACACACATTGTTTCTCTCCATCTTTTCTTATTTTCTATTTTGTTACATGGTATCAGAGCAATCTCCTGGTTGCCATTTTGAGAGTTGTTTAAGGTTCTTCATTAGAGTGTACAGCTACCATTACTGTTGTTATTGCTACTAGTGCTGTTGCTACTATTGCTGCAACTGCTAAATGCTACTGTTGCTATTTTAAACTACAACTACTACTACTGCTATTGCTACTACTACTACTATTACTACTACTACTATTACTACTACTACTATTATCATCTACCTTTCATGGGAAGAACCTATGTTGCTGTTTTTGTTGTTCCAAGTTGGAGCATGTTCCAGTTTGAGGGGAATGTTGAAAATTGTACGGTTTTGGTTCTGCTGTTTAGGTCATAGTTGTTAAGGCGTCACCTAGGCGCCGCCTAGGCATCCAGACACCCCTGTGACGCCTTCTAAAATGGGGTGCTTTGGTCCCTTAGGTGCCTCATCAGGCCTCCAACACTTTGGTTCGCCTTGGTGCCTTGACAACTATGGTCTAGGTGTCACCTAGCGTAGTGCTGACCAACTGTCTAAGTTGGTTGCTTTCTTAGTCTTTAGGATTAAGTTAAATTCTTTACTTATTCATTCTTATCTTTAATTCATTATATGTAATCAAGAGACTAGTGTTATTGTCTAAATAGAATTTTACTGTTTATCTAAGATTCATTGTCATGTTGACATGTGGAATTCCTACCTCTAATGTAACTAGGGCTTTTTATCATGTGGAGTGCTAGACCTATCATTTTACCCCTTTTATTTTATCTATAAATAGTGGCTGCTAGGAGGAGATGAACACTCATTGATTCCCTCCATCTTCTCTTCAGTAAAACTAAGATTATATCATTGAAATGGTGGAGAAGTATATATTATAGTTAGAAAATATTTACTTTTTTTGTGTTTCGATCTTGATAGGCTTAGAAGGATTTTCGCCTTTAGTTGAACCCTGTGCAGTGCTGATGTGGCCAACCCGACTGTTGGATTGAGAGAGGGTCATCCCCGATGGCCAAATTCTAGGCCCCACCTTTTCCATATAGCAATCATGATCTGCATGTTCCCTTGTATTTCAGCACCCCAAATTGACCTTCTCATTCATTAATTGCAGTGGTTGGGGCCTACCATATCACCACCTAAGCTGCCATGTGACAGATATTGCGAACATTCATATTGTGTTCAACAGAATGAGATTGTCAGCTTCAAATTGATCTTCTCGTTCATTAGTTGGTTGGGGCCTACTATTTTTTTTTTTTTTTTTTCTGGATGCCACTTAAGCTGCCATTTAATGGAAATTGTGATCATCTGTATTGGTGTCCAACAGAATGAGATGTTCCTCTGAGAAGTTAAGAATTAGATCTCTTTAATGACTTATGAAAGCCATTGTGGGTTGTAGTCTTTGAAACAAGCCAGCTAATAAAAAATGCCTAATTTGTTCTCCGACAAATTGATCAAGTCCTAATGGTAAAGGCAATCTGCATCTTAAAATAAGGTTCATTTCTCAACTATCACTAATGCTCCAATTCCAAGACGACCGGAAAAGATATGTAGGATTGTGGCCAAGCTATTTCAAAATGCACCAATTTCAGATAGCCAATATAACAACAGAAATCATGATGATGACAATGGTGATGCATTGCCATCCTGATTTTGATAGAAATACATGCACAAATAAATAAATATTATAATACATGGGCAGTGAAATATTTGTTATCAGTGTCATTCCCTAAGGTACATCTTACAATCACATAATTACGAATCTATGCAGGTTATGTTAGTCACTTTTTTTTTATTTTTTTTATTTTTTTTTACTGATAAATGGTGTTTCTATGTCCTGCTTTGCAGCGTTTGGACTGTTGATCTGGCATACTTATTGCAGAAATTTTCTGTTAGTTTTTGCTTCTTCACCATTACTTTAGGAGCAAATCCAAATTTTTGTGTTGAGACGTTTTACAAGGTGAGTTATTTTCTGAAAAGATCTTTGGTTCTTTGCTTTATCATGTTCATATGTCATCCAAACACAAGATGCCTCCATTCGGGTTTTATGATGGTGTGGCCTCAGAAGGATGTTCAAAACTTACTGTCGGACTCTACCAATCTCGACTTGGCAAATCCTGCCCAATCCTTTGCTTTATTGTGTTCATATCTCATCCAGTGAGGATTACTCCATTGTTTATATTTTTTTATTTTTTATATGATGTCATGGCTTCAAAAGCATGGTTTCAAAACTACTATTTCGACTCTGCCAAAGTCAAGTTGACTTGGCAGATCCAGCCCAATCCTGGTTGAGTCTAGAAGGAACTTTGGGTAGTATCGGACAGGTTGGTTGATACGATCTCTAGTTGATTTGGGCAATCTGGCTGATCCTATCCTGAGTTTTAAGACTGTGGTCACAAGACAATGTTTTAATCATAGCTTCCAAAAATAGACTGGACCAGATGATTAAATCAAAACCTGCCTCCTTTCCATTTCCCAATTTTCCTAGGTAATTAATTGGATAACTGGAATCAGACCCTTTCCAGTTTGGTATGGTTTCATGTCTTCTGTGTTGCAATTGCCATATTAGTACTTGTGCGATTAAATTGTTTGTAATTTTGTATATATTTGAATTGTCTTCCTCTGTTCTATGTGGTAAACTGTTTTTTGGGGGGGAATTTATATTGTTGTAAAGACAGAAATATGTGCAAAATAAAATGCTCACGCCCATGAATTCCTGTCAGTTTTGACTATGTCATTCTCATTTAATGGCTCTGTTGTTTAACTATTAGCATATGCAAAGTCCGGTAATTTTTCTGTATAAAAATGTTTAGACATGTTGACTAGGAAGAAAGAGCTTACATGATAATGACAAATAGATGTTTCCTCCAACAACTATAATGTAGATTGAGAACAATCTCTTATTGTTAGGACTAATTGCCTGTCTGGTTTGATTGAGATGAGAAACCCTTATAGGAGGAGATAAATCAACCTTTAGGAAAGGTATACATTTAAGAATAAAACCATGATGAAGTTAGGCTATTATCATGAGGGAAAACTTTTGGGCAAAACTTCTTCTATTTGAGTGGTGATTTGGAAGTGGGTAGAGAAGGCAGGAGGGAAAAAAGAGTTGATTTTGTAGGGACCATTTTTTTCCACCCCTGATTTGGTATTATTTTCTGAAGATGATTTGAATCTGATGAGCAACCACTATATTAGGCTATACCAAACTGCCAACTAGGGGGACACATGCTTGGTCAGCAGCCCTTTTGCTAGTCTTGTGGCCATTTTTTTTAATGAACAAGGACCATTTATATTTGCTGCCATTGGCTTGTTGGATGACTCATTTGCCAGGCATGCTTACATGTATTCCTGCTTGGTGTATATAATCCAACAAAAATGTCTAGTTGACTTGTTTTTAGGGCTTCTAGCATGTAGACATTTTGGGCATACCACACTGTTCTTTGCATTATCTTGAGATGTGTCAGGTTAAAAAATTTCATAGTTTTGTTTTTGGGGATTTTTTTTTCCTATAGGGCAACTCTGCCACTATTTTGCTACAATCTAGGATAATATCTGAAGGCTTGCTATTTTTTAAGCTGTTTTCTTAGATAGGGGAATGATTGGATACAACAAATGTGGGGAATATCAGACTTGGGCTAATTTGGTTCAAGGACCCTTCTTTTAATAAGTAGGAGATACTTTCCTATGACTTCTTATTTTGTGATCATAGTTGTCAAGGCAACAAGGTGATCCAAGGCGTTCGGGGCCGTCTTGGGCGCCTAGGCGACCGAGGCGTTCCCAGTGTATTTTTTTTTTAATTTCTAAAATATAATGCTATATTAATGTTTATATATATGCAGTATTCTATATAAATAATCAACATTTAAGACATAACTTAATTAATATAAGAAAACCAACAAAGCAACAAATAAGGAATAAAGTATAGGACATTTGTGTCTAGAGTTAAGTAGGTAACACATATTTATGACTAACATTTGCGTACTTCTAACAAATTTAACCGGAGCGTAACTCCTTTAATATAGTTTGGATTCAAGCAATCTCGAATTTGTTGCAAAGTTAGCATAATCAGCTTTCCAACAAATCTGAGATTGCTTGAATCCAAGTTATAATGAAGGAGTCAAACCTTGTTTGGAGTACACGAATGCTGTTTAAAGTCGTTTGAATGTAAATTATTTTTTGGGCATCAAAGCAAGAGATTATTTTGGTGCGCTCTTGGTTTTTAGTGATGCTTTACTATAATAAGATTTATGGAATTTTTATATTTGGAAAAAAACCTAGCATTTGAAAGTTGAAAATCGCCCCCGCACCCAAAAATACGATTTTTGTTCTTGAATTGGAGGTTTGATTTTTTATCCTTCTAAAATTTGAATTTTACACTATTTTTATTGGATTCAAATTGGGAGGGGGGTATTTGCTTATTTGTGAATAATATCTTAAGTAAATGAACATTTACTTGAATGATATTAGTCATAAATAAGTACTGCCTGATAAATGTTATTCCTGTCTAGCCTAATAAATCTTATGAAGAAAATTCAGAGATTAAGGAAAAATATGAGGGGAAAAAAAAAAAAGACACATTGAAAACAAGGCGGCTGCCCAAACATTTTGGGCGTCTAAGGCGCAGCACCCTGGGCGACCGCCTTTCTCATGTTCATAAAGCGCCCTGGCTCCCAGGCCTATAAAAACAGCCCGGACGCCTAGGCGACGCCTTACAACTATGTTTGTGATATTACTGCCCTTTGATTGGAATCTCTATAAGCCTCACATACAACGAAACATGTGATATCTTCATGGGGGCTATCTACTCTGTCTTAAGTGTTATTATTTCATTATGTAATGGGATTTCTTCTTCAAGACTGCATAGAATTTTAGAATTTTCTCAGGAAAAACAGTATAGTTGTCTCTCAAAGCTAGAAGTAACTTTTTTATTGGAATTTAGCAGCAGAGTGGTTGTTTAATTACACTATAAATTGAATTTTCTTATACTAATTTGAGTTTATAGTTTTCTTTTTTCCCATCCCCAGATCAAAACTGTTTCCGCCGAACCCTACTTTCCATTTTATTATAGGATCAGCAGCTTCAGACCCCTCACTTATATCCATTATCCAGTCATAAAAACCTCAGTTTACCTCCTAATCTGAAAGTCCATCATTTCAAAGTTCTTACTTAATTACTGATGTTCTTACAAAGTTCTTACTTAAATACTGGTGTTCTTACTTAAATACTGATGGTTTCTGTATTTTGGTGCTATAGCCGGAATTGATATTACTCTGCCACTGCACATCTGCACATCTGCATGATCTCTTTATATTTGGAAGGTTGATTGATTTTTCTTCGATGAATATTTCAGTGGAGCTCTTATAATTTGGGACCTTGTCTGATTTTACGTTGAAGACTTTACATAAAGTAGAGAGCTTAAAAGGGAAGACTGTTTACATAATGTAGAGAGCTTTAAAGGGATGTGTATACATATTTTCTAAAAAAATGTGATTTAAGGGCTTTGAGACGTCATAGGTGGGTCCATCAATGGAATGTCTGAATCAGTGAAGTTGTGCACCCAATGTTCAATACACCATCTGCCATGACTATTCTTACCTCTAACCCCATCGGAAAGAACCCATTACTATTCTAGGTTGGTCCCCAGGGAATATCTGAATCAGTGCGCGTTTACAGCCCACTTTCATTTGGCGGTCCCGGTTGACTATCCTCACACCCCAACTTCATTGGAAAATATAAATATAAATAAAAAAAGTAATCTACTGTTTCAATTTCACCTTTATCTTCATATCTTGTTCTTCATGGTTTTACGTTTTAAATAGGTCATATTGTTTGTCCATATTATACCTTTTATGCATGCTTTTAAGTATCGATACGATACGCCCCGTATCCATCGATACGTATCCATATCAACAGTGGTTGATACGCTACTCTTCGATACGTACTCTTATTTTTAAACAAAAAGTATATCCGCATGTATCAACCGTATCGAATCGATACGGTTCGATATGGTTGATACACTTGATACGTATCAATATAGTTAAGTTTCCATTCTCGCAAAAAAAAAAAAGATACTGATACAGCTCGATACACTTGATACAAACCGATACACTTCGATACAAACCGATACACCTTGATATGAACAGATACACCTCGATACGAACCGATATGGTTTGATACGGTCGATGCACACATATAAAGCTTGATACAATTGAATTTTTTCACTTTTCTGATCTTCTTCCTGGCTGAAAACCTACAATTCATGTGAACCGAAGGTTGTAGTTCGTTGAATGTCATTAACTATGTCTTTAATCCTTGAAAATACTTCAAGATTGCTTATCTTAGTGTTTTTATACTTAAAAATTGTGTTTTGCATGCTCCATAATCATTCCATTGTGTATCTTGCCCCGTATCCTAGCGTATCCACCGTATTCATGATATGATACGATATGTCTCTTAAAATCGCTCGACCGATATACTATTGGTACACGATACTTTAATCCTTGCTCTTATGTGCAGTTGACTGCAAATAAATTGAGCTAAATCAAAAGTTTTGACAATATTTGTGTGCATCTTTCCTTGCCATGTTGTCTACCTTAATAAATAATCTCGTGACTTAAAAGTCCCAATAAAGGTTTGTATGCATGTTGAGAATCTGGGAGGACTCTTTCTAGCTTCTCATGGACTCTTGCATAGGTGATGTCACTTAAATATGAATCTACAGTGTTCACCACCCTCTTTCTTTTGTCTTTTCAAGAGGTATAAAATTTCAACTCCCATTGCATATTTTATGGTTTTGTCCTTTATATATTGGTGATGACATATAGTCCTTTGTTACTTTAGAACAGACATATATTCTTGTTACTCTCTCTTCACTGCTGGACCAGTTAGTAATTTCTACAAATTTGCCTTGGAAAACATGCAGGAGCAATTGCCAAATGACTTGTTACGAGTCGATGGATTGTTTCAACAAGCTCTAGAAGCTGGAATTAGCATACAGGTACATTATATTCGTCTAGCCAGCTTGAATATGCATGTATATGATGTTTAGTTGGAAAACCCGGTGCTGCTGAAGCATTTTTGCATGGTTTGTATCCCTTTAATAAAAAGGGTCCACTGCACAAGGTTCCCGCCACTGCGGGGTCTAGGGAGGGGCTTATGTATGCACCTTTCCTCCGTGAACGTTTCCAGATTCAAACCCATGACCACCAGGTCACAATGGAGCAAACTTACTACTGCACCAAGGCCCCCTTCGTCTGTATTTCTTTAATAAGATCTAATTAACAAAGTTATGTTTTTGGTACCAAGTTGGACTACGAGAATGAGAGAGGACATGTTGATTTCCTTGGTTCTCAAAAGCTCAAGGTTAACGGATTTAGGATTTTCATGATGCTGAATGTTGAAAATTTGTGGTCACTGGCATTTTGGTAGCAGGCTGATGATGTGGTTTAATTTAAAGATGGTTTGATGGAGAAAGTAACTGGGGTCCGGTCATGGGCTTTGGTATGAAGTCTAATGGAATAATGAAACAAAAAGTAGAAAGGAAGAAGAAAAACAGTGAGAGGATAAGCACCTTCAGAATTAACATGTGAATCTACAGAGAAATATCACAAATCTTTTCGAGTAAAAACACTTCATTAGTGCTAAAATTCCTGTTCAGATACTGGCTTTTATATGGTTGCCACTGTGACATGATGGAAAGTACCGATTAAAAACAACTACCCAACTCTCAACCAACACACCTAAGGCAGTTGTAGGAGCTGTAAAACAACCATATTGTATGCCACTTAATGCCCATAAAGCAATAGGCTCATGAAACCTGAAATCCCACTGAGATGAAGGCCTATAAGCTCATTAGAAATGTATTACAGTCGTAGTTGTCCAGGTGCCAAGGTCTCATTGGTCTAGATTTGCATAAAAAGTTTAGGACCTTTCAGGTTACCTTAGTACTTATTGTTTACTAATGTCCTGACCAAGTTATGTTCATATATAGGCTCCCTTTGGTTCGATTTCTATTTCATTTTATTTGGTGATTTCAATTTTATCTTCTGTTTGGTTGGATTTCTGCATTCAATTTTAACGAAATTGAAATGGATTTGATCTAAAATCCCAAAATAAGTGAGACCCTATTTCACAATTTCACTGTGAAATGATTTTATCCTATTTGCACTGGCTTTTGTTAACCACGTGCTTACAAGGGTTCAAATGTTGGGGCAATAATGTAATTTCAATTGTAAAAATGATGAAGGAGTTCTCACATGGCTATAGAGGTGAAATCGCTTGAACTCCTTCCTCTCATCTCTGTCAAACAATGGCAAGTTTCTTAGGGTTTCTTTCTCCCTCCTTGTCATCTTGGTTGTGATCTTCTTCTTCTTCTTTTATTTCTCTTGCTACTCCATCGGACAGCTGTCCCTACTTTTGATGGCAAAGGGGTTTTTCAACACATTCAAATCAATTACCCCTCTTTGTTGTAGGATTTTATCACAGTCCAACCCAAATTTAACCTTTACTAACAAACAAGAATTATTGATTTTGACAAATAATTTTCCAACTTCAAATCTGATTGTAAGAATGCTTCAAAATTTAGGATCTTTGATCCTTAGGATATGAGGAACAATATTCCAGAAGATGAGCTTGATCCAACGGGTGGGATCGAAACCAATCTTATTCGTACGTTTCAAACAGGTATTTTAACAGAACCAGAATTGTATAATAGTAGAAAAAATTATTTATCTCAGAATCCAGCCGTTGGAAGGTCTTCAACTTAGAGGGGAAATATTCTAGGATGTGCTTGATAACATACCTAAATTTGAAGGTGATCCAACCATGGATGAAAGAGTTATGAATTTTTGAAAAACCCTTATTATCTGAAAACGGGAATGAACAGAATAGGAGTTTCGGTCAACCAGAATTTTTTAATAAAAAACTATGACCAACTCTGCTGCCAGCATCTTCTTCCTCTTTATTTATAATGCTAAAAGGAAATACAAAAGATAGAAGGACTGTTCCTAGAAGGAATGTCCAAAAATAAAAAAGAGAAACTTTCCTTTATAACTTTTAGGAAAGTTTCCAAAACAAATAACATCTATAACTGACTCATATGACCACCAATATTGGGAAATAAAAAAAAATTTAGGAAACAAAATTAATGACTAATTTTATTGAAATAAATCTAACTTAATTGAATTTAGGAAGAAGAAAAAACTTTCTAAAAATTCTGTTGGTATTGTTTACGTGAATAGTACCGCATGAACAGTGTTTGGCTGAACTTTTGTCTTCTTCTTTTTGGAATTTTGTCTTTTTGTTTAGGCCTTGTTTGGAGGACCTTTTATTCTTTCTAAAGTGTGCTTGTGCTGCATCAACTTTTCTTAAGCTTTTTTTCATGAGGGAAGACGATAGCATAATATGGTTCCCCTTGTCACTCTCAAGTTCCAATGTGAACTCACTGGTATCCTGCAATGCTGAACCCCAGATAGCTGAGCACGGATTGTACATTGAGAGAACAGTAAAAGGGAGAGTTTGTGATGTTAGACCTGGGAGAGAGTTTGACAGCATCAGGGAGGCAACCAAGAGCTTTGGTAGTCTAGGGGATGTGGGAATCGAGATCGGGTGCTGGAACAGAGTATTCAGAGTGGAGCAGTTGTTCTACTGCTGGGCATATGCACTGAATGAATCAGAAAATGAAAAAGGAGATGAGATTGAGAGCTGTTGGGAAAAGTCTCTCATGAGATTGATGGGAAAATGCCCAAATCCCTATCTTTGTTTTGATGCTTATAAACACTTGAAGATTAACTAAAATCTTCATTATGTTAACATAATAGTACCAAGTTAACCTATCATCTCTCAAGCCAATCCAAGACATGTGCAAAATTGAAAAGAAGACCAAGTCAACAAAACTGATGAAAGACCAAGAGATTTCCAAGCTTGAAGACCAAAAGTAAAGATTGAAGATGAAGACTTTATATTTTAGTCTTAAGTTATTGATTGTATAATAGACCTAGGCTAGTACACTTGCAAAAAGCATGATTTAACATTGCATATCATGCATCACATGCATTAGATTGACCATAGGAGATGTTAATCTATATCCCAAGCAACTTAAAATATTTGGGATCCAATATGGCTAAAAGGCCAAGAAGATAGGTTTGATCAAAACTCTTCAAAAAGAGCTCTGGCTGATGTTCAGAGTGGGACCGGTCGACCGGACCTTATCGACTGGACTTTACTGGTCGACTTGTAACTACCGGTCCAGCAAAATCTATACAGATTCCAGTAGCCTCCTAAGAAAAAGTGAAAGTCACCGAGTTCAGCTGGTGAACTGACTGGATCATTTGAAAGCCTTTGATCGGACTTCTACCGGTAGACCGGTATCGATTGATGGACAAAGA
Organism: Protea cynaroides; assembly: GCA_028583415.1. Classification (NCBI taxonomy): domain Eukaryota; kingdom Viridiplantae; phylum Streptophyta; class Magnoliopsida; order Proteales; family Proteaceae; genus Protea; species Protea cynaroides. The sequence continues at coordinate 82,256,774 of CM053266.1, forward strand.
CTTGTCCAACAGCTAGTTTCCAACGGCCAAACTAGCAGTCAACCGTAAGGACTTAAGCGGTTGTGCGGTGACAGTAAACATAGATCCGTTGGGGCTGTTTTTGGCCAACGAATTAGACTATCCTTTGGGCCTAATTAAGGCCTCATTTACGAGGAACAGTCAAGAACTATTCACCTAAACTAAGACTACAATCTTGAGCCTCAAAATTGCAATAAGCCATCAATACCTCAGAAAAAGAGATTAATTACTTTTTCTCTCTCTAAGCTCAAGTGCAGAGCTCAAACACTCACTTCACTCTACATCAAAGATTACAAGCATCATTCAAAAAGAGAAGTCTACATTGTGCTATATCATCTTCATACATCTCATTCTTAGCTTCTTCATTTATTGTAACTTGTTTGTGTTGGTCTAATGGTACTTGGCAACACAAGGATCCTCTTGTCCTTATAAGAGTTGTATTGGCCTAACCGTACTTGGCAATACAAGGATCCTTTTGTCCTTCAAAGATTTTAGGTTTCTCTTGAACTTGAAGGAAGATTGATAGGTTCATCTTGACCTTGAAAGAAGATTGATAGGTTCCTCTTGACCTTGAAAGAAGGTTGATAGGTTCCTCTTGACCTTGAAGCAAGATTGATAGGTTCCTCTTGACCTTGAACGAAGAGTTGTAGGGTTCCTTTTTACAAAAGATTTTAAGAAGGTGTTCTTCCCCATCTACGGTATTGAAAGGGAGAATAGTGGATCTCAAGCGTAGATTTGAGGATAAGTGGATTAGCTTGGGGTATCCCAAGTGAACCACTATACATCTTGTGTTGTGGTTTGTTTAAATTGTGCGTCTTTATTTGCAATACTCATTTAAACTATGAAAAAGTTTTAATACACAAAGGAAAGCTTATTCATCTTCCCTCTGGTTTATTTAACAAGAGCAGTAGAGAAGAGCATGTGCTGGGCATTGGAGGAAGGAAGAAGGGTCGTCGGGACTGGAGACAAGGGCGTCTGTGCGGCCATTCGGGGTGAAGTGGATGGCGACCAAGGAGGATGAGAGGGCATGGGTGAGGTAGGAGGGATGGGTCCATGAAGATAGGGCTGGCCAGTGGAGAGTGGCAATGTGGCATTGGAGGTGATGCAGGGCTTGTTGGTGATAAAAAATCTTTGAAGAATCGAAGTGGTGATGGGGTTGATTCCAGTCATTCTACCTAGGAGGAGGTGCCAAGGTTCATCACCTTTACCTCCTCCCAAAGCTTCTCTATCTCCATCCAAACTATATCAAATTCAAATAGTAACTTGCTATTTTATTTAACTTGCTAACGTACTTTTTTTCTTTTTAATTACCAGGGCATTTGGGAGATAGTTCTAGGAAAATCTGTTAACAAGAAAGTATCAATTGGGTGTTTCTTCACTTTTATGTAATGTGAGCTTCAGGAATCGATTACAGGTGGGAAACTGAAAAGATGATTTAGTAAAAGGGTAGGATTATGGTGAACATAGTAGTCAAGGCGCTAAAGCGAACCAAAGCGTTGGAAGCTTGACGGGGTGCCTAGGCGACCAAGGCGCCCGCCTAAGCGACCAAGGCGACCAATTTTCCAAGGCGTTACAAGGCCACCTGGGCGCCTAAGCGATGCCTTGACAACTATGATGGTGAACGTTGGTATAAGCAACCATAGTTCTCAGGGGGTCGCCTAGGCAATGCCTAGGCATCCATGCAAGTCAAATAGGGATGCCTCAGTGTCTTGTTTTATTTGCTTCTTTATTTATTTAGTTAATGCCATTTGTTGCATTTTTATTGGATGTATAAGTACATATATACAGCATAATGCATGGAATCATGCATATGTAAAAATTGATGCGCTAACCCTCTCCTTTTTGTGTAAATCATCTTATTAAGATGTACCCTTTTCAATGCCTTGGGAATGCCTTGGAAAAGCCTTAGCTACGCCTAGGTGCCCAGGCACCTCTCCAGCGCCTTGGATCACTTTGGCACCTTGACAACTATGTAAGCAACGACAAAACAATAGTAGATTGAGGCCACCCGCCCATATAGGCACTTTCCACCATTAATTCTGTATCTGTTATTCACATCTTGATTCTGTATCTGAACTTTACTGGGGGTGGTGTTCTTCGATTATTTTCTACAAATTGGTAATTGCTCTCAAAGGAAGAAGACATACAAAATATGTTCTTGAAATTGAACTACCAAATGAATTTCTCATTCGATCCTTGGTTTCAAATTGATGCAAGAAAAGAAACTTTGATTTCTTGACCTAAACTATTCTCAAAATTGTTTTCATGAAATCAATGCGAAACTGAAAGAGAAATCAAACCAAAGGGAGCCTTAGTCTACTTAGCAGTAATATGAATTATAAACTTTCAAGAAAAAAAAAAAAAAAAGGAAAAAAGAAGAAGAAAGAAGCATAAAATAAAGACGAGACATGAAGCATTCACCAATCAATCAATGATCATTCAACATTCATCGAAACAAGCAATAATCAACCAAGGAATTACCATGATTTAGAGTTTTTGTTATATTTGGTCTTCCAATTTTAACTCTTAGTTCTACTGTATGCTCAATTTAACCCCCTTAAAGATGTCATATAACAAGCTGCAATAAGGTGTACGACAAAAGCATATGACCATACATAAACGATGTCTAAGTGAGGCCTGGAAATTATGATTAAGATGCTACCACTGAAGTATAAATTTCTAGTTGATTGGATGTATCTGTTGGCTTACCTTGCCTATAACAAACTCATGTAACCACATGTAGCTCACTAAACTCCAACCCTGGACTTACCTTCTAGGTGTTCACAGGCAAAAGATTGCAAATCTGGCCTGGTGCACATTATGCCAAAAGGAACTCAATTTTTTTTTTTAACTGACTTTTTCTATTCCTAGACTCATAAGGAGTAGTGCTTTTTCATTGTACATGTGATTGTAAGTCATGCTGGCAGCATTCTCCCTCATGATTAATTAGGGAACAGGATATTTATTCTCCTTTTTGTTGCTAAGTTATTAATTACTAGTTATGCTTGTTCTTTGTAGCACTTTGAAGATCAGTATCAGCCTGTGATTTATTTTTTATGTTCAATCTTTTAAGGAAAGCAATAGAATTACCTTCATGCTCATCTGTATCGTGAATAGTGGAAATAAGACATGAATTTGAGTTGTAGTGAAGCAAGCCACTAAGTATAAAACTATAAATACTACATTATTCAGCTTTCTGTTGGTGTTGTGTATATGTACTTGAAAATTTAGCTTTAGTTTTCTTTTTGGTACTTTTTTATTCAATTGTATTTGAGCCTGTGCAGATTTAATGGGATTTTGTAGTGGATTTGATGAATTTCGCTTTGTTTACAGTGCAGGTCAATTAGTGGTGAAGAAATTTCTATCCTCATATTGTCAGGGAAATATATTGTGATCGCTTTGGTCGACCAGTATAAAATGGGGTATGTTTATTATTCTTGGGTTTTTTTTTTTAATCATTTATTTGATCAGTTTTTGTTGTTTACTTTTAGTTCTAGAGTATTGATAGGGTGATGGTGTTTGATTTAAAGTTGGATAGCTTACCAACATCACACACTTGAGTAGCAAGAGGGACAGAATATTGCATGGGATTGGGTATTGTTGCCAGTGTCAAGAGACGGTTATTTGTAGGAGTCAGATCTGTCAAGACCCTAGATTTAGTTGCATGACTCCGCTGTTGTGGCTCTGCTAAATATGTTATCCAATTAAATATCCAAAAACAATAAAGAAAAATTGGGAACAAAATAATGTGTTGATTAACTTGCAACCTTATATTATGACACCTCCATGTGCAATACTGTCATGGGTGGACCTATGGCCTTTTTTTTGGAGGGGGAGTGGAAGGGGGTTTGGATGGTGCATGAAGGGGATTGGTGGACCAAGGAGAGTAAGCGCCCCCTTCCCCTTTTTCTACCCGAACTACATGTATGTGCATGTATTTGGTAAATATATTTTTTCTCAATTGGCCTCTTGGATTTGAACAACTTGGAGAATAGAGGGCCAATTTGAGGCCCCATCAGATAAGGAACCCTTTGCATCAGCAACACTCAAATTTCTGCATCCACCTTGACTGTATGGCTCACCATTTAGGAAGCTTTTTCTATTACCATTTAATATAGTAGTTTTGAGTCTTTTGACTAAAATTTATGTAAAATAGATAATGTTGTGGCCAACATATGGAGCCCTTATAGGTTTGGTTTGAATGAGCATTTTTGGGTTGTAGGTGAGTTCGGTATCCCAAAAATTGAGCACTTTGCCACCCATTTCATCCTGCAAGATCCCACCGTAGTTACCTTGAAAAATCAGTAAGACACTTGCATACTTAAAGGGATGACCTGGTGCAGATTTCCAGTTTAGAAGAGTTTTACAACCTTGCGGTTCCAAGGTTCCTGAAATTTAGGAAACCTTATCAGCACCTAATGTCATGGAATATTTTTAGGGGATTATTTTCTTATTTTATATATTATTCAGCCTTGTGGTCAGGCTGGGATAATGAATATTAAATTCCAGACCTGATTAAGTGTTAGTTTCCTGTTCTATTTTAGTTTCCTAATTAGTTTTGGAAATTCCAGCTTATCCTACACATGAGGGAGATTTCCTAATTTATTTTGGTTTGTGGTTTTTTTTTTTTTTGTTTCTTAGTTTTTATATAGACAATGTAAAGCCCATAAACAGCCACCATGTTCTTGAAGATTAATAAACAAGCTTTGCCTTTTGATTCTGTGAGATGCAGAGCACTTTTTCTGCTGTGGGATGCAGTAGTCAAGTGAGATGCTAAGAAACTTCCGTGGGATTCCAAGGGAGGAGTTTGGTGGGATTCCTGAATCTGTTATCTTCTCCTTATCTTCTTTTACCTTATTTCAGCAGTTAACAGGTCATAATTTCTGTTTCTCTGTCCTGTGATTTCTATATCCTTTCAGATTTCAGTTTTGAATTAATTCTGGATTACTTTCTGAGTTATATCTTGTTAATCTCCTTGCTGAAACCATCCATCGAATTCTCTGTTGAACCAGATCTTAGTTCTGTTTTATCTGATCAAATTTAGTGTCCAATTTTTTTACTAAACTTCTTCAAATTCTTATATTGTCAAAACTGGAGTTCGATGCCGCTTGTTATGGGTTTGTTGCAAGCATAGTTGTCAAGGCGTCACCTAGGTGCATGGTTGTCAAGGCGTCACCTAGGTGCATAGTTGTCAAGGCGTCACCTAGGTGCATAGTTGTCAAGACGTCAAGGCGAACCAAGGCGATGGAGGCCTGACTAGGCGCCTAGGCGACCAAGGCGCCCAATTTTTCAAGGAGACCCAAGGCAGCCTGGGCGCCTAGGCGACGCCTTGACAACTATGCGTAGGTGGCCCAGGAGCATTGGTGGCTCCATGGTCGCCTTGGGCATCATTTAGTCCTCTAACGCCTTGCTTCGACTTGGCGCCTTGACAACTATGGTTCCAGGGTTCAAAATCTCCTTGATTTCTAAGGTTTCATTGAGATTTCTTGGTTTTGGAGTTCACTGAAGCGAAATGGTTTACGACTGGCAAGAGTTGCAGTTTTTCTGTTGCTGTTTCGGCATTTCGCTTAAATGTTGGTCATGTCGAATCGGTTTTGGTGATATGTTTACAACCCTTTATATAATTACATTGTCTCGATCAAAATGGGTCGAAATTTCGATCCATTTTGATCTTTTCACTTGTCTCTGTGGGAAGAAGATGGAAGGACTTAATAATTTCCAGCAATGGTGGAAAATTGTTAAGTTAGTTTTGATAGGACGGGATTAACAGTAACTTAACCCAGAGACACTACTTCGGATACTATTGATGTCCGGATTTTGGGCCATATGTTGAATTCTATGGACAATTCTATTGTGGATCTTGTTACTCATATCAATATAGTAAAGGAGTTGTGGATTATTTGAATGTCTTATATTTTGGTCACAAGAATTTGTCCCGTATTTATGAGGGGCAGGAATTTTATCGGGTAGATCGGAAGGGTCGTTCTTTTACATAGTACTTTGCTGATTTTAAACGGATGTATGAGGAACTTAATTCTCTACTTTCTATCAGTGTTGATGTGCAAAAGATGTAGGATCAACGGGAGCAGTTGGATGTTATGGGTTTTTTGGGCGGACTTGGAACCGAACATGACTTTGTTCGATCTCAAATTCTTGGTAGTGCCATAGTGGCTTCTCTAGAGGATACATTTTCTCATGTGTTACAAGTTTTTCATGACAATACTTGTGACAACACTCCGGTGGATAGTTCAACCCTTGTTTTTCACCAGCCGGGTTGTGGTTCTTGTAGTCGTGCTGGTTGCGACCAGCCTTCTGGTGCACCAACTTCTTCAGATAGTTTGTGTACAGTTTGTACCTGTCATCATTGTGGGAAACCTGGTCATATCTAACATAGTTGTCAAGGCGCCAAGGCAAACCAAGGCGTTGGAGGCCTGACGGGGCGCCGAGGCGACCAACGCGTTTGATTTTCCGAGGCGTTACAAGGCCGCTTGGGCGCCTTGACAACTATGATATCTGATGCTTTTGTTGGAAACTTAATGGAAAACCATTTCAACAGTAGTTTGCCAATTATGCAGCCAATTCTGAGTCTCCTTCCCTGCCTGCACCATCTGTGGGAAAGATGGTCAAAATGACTAATGATGAGTATGGACTTTATAAGCAGTTTCAGATTTCTACACCTTTTATGTCTTCCCACTGCTACTCTTGTTTAGACAGGTAATGCCACCGTGTCTCTCATCCTCTCGTCCCTGGATCATTAAGTCAGTGCTTCCTATCACATGTCTGGGGGGTGTCACTTTGGTTGATGGCTCTTCGGTCGGTCAAGGTAATGGCACTGGGACAATTCATCCCATTCCATCTATGTCCTTATCTACGTTCTCTATTTACCTAATTTTCTGTTTAACCTTTTATTTGTCAGTAAGCTTATTACTGCTTACAACTGTTCCATGACTTTTTATCTTGATTCTTGTGTTTTTTCAAGATCTTACGACGAAGAGGACGACTGGTAGGGGCCGGGAGAAAGGGGGACTGTATCCATATGAGGATTCTTTGTCTGTTTAATGCTCAAGTGTTTTGTCTCCTCATCAAGTTCATTGTCCGTTGTGTCATTCGTCTTTACAGAGTTTGAAGAAGCCTGATGAACGATTAAGTTTTCTTTTTAGTTTAGAATGTGAATCTTGTCAGTTTGGGAAGCTCTATCGTGTGAGTTATTCCTTTTGAGTCAATAACCAGTTTGTGCACCCTTTTGCTTTGCTTCATTTTGATGTATGGGGATCTTGTTTGGTCGCGTCTAAGTTAGGTCTAAGTTAGGTTTCAACTATTTTGTCACTTTGTTGATGATTTTTCAATTTTTTTTTAGGTTAATGATTTTTTTCAAGAGTTACTTGGATTTTTTTAATGAAAAAAGTTGTTTTGAATTATTTTCTATCTTCTGTGCGGCTGTGCCTTTATTCATGAAGTTCAAACTCAATTGCATACCTTTATTCGTGTTTTTCGGAGTGATATTGCTAAGGAATATTTCTTGGGTCAATTTTCTAGTTTATGGCTACACAGGGTATGGTTTATCAATTTTCTTGTCTTGACACCCCACAACAAAATGGTGTTGTAGAATGAAAGAATTGTCATTTGATGCTGGTTTATTGGTCCCTTCTTTTCTAAATGAAGGTGGTGAAATCATTTTAGGGTGATGCTATCTTAACTGAATGCTATTTTATTGATCGCATGACTTCTTTTGTTTTGGGTGGTGGTATTCCTCATTCTTTGTTGTTTCCCTCTAATACACTTTTTGTGCGTCCTCCGTGGGTATTTTGGTGTATTTGCTTTATTTGTGACCATCGCCCTGGTCTCTCTAAGTTAGATCCTAGAGCTTTCAAGTGTCTGTTCGTTAGTTATTCGTGTACTCAAAAGAGTTGTCGTTGCTATTCAACAGTCCCATAAATACTATGTCACTGCCAATGTGTCCTTCTTTGAGTTCACACCGTATCTGGATGAGCCCTTTGTTGCGTCTGAGTTGGCTGATGATCTGCCTACATATATTGTCTTACACTCTGTTTAGCAGATGCCACCTCCTTTACCGGTTATCCAGTAGGTTTACACTCATCCTCGGCTAGATCCAACACCCTCGGCTCCCCTTGCCTATACCGCCTCTCCTTCATTTGCAGATTCCACACTTGAGTTAAGTATACCATCTTCTGATCTTGATGTTCCTATTGCTCATCGTAAGGGGGGTCGGAGTTGTACCTAGCATCCAATTTTGAACTTTATGTCTTTATTTGGATTCTTTTCCTTTATTTCATTCTTGTTTGACCACTATTGAGAGTCACCCCCTAAGTCTAAGCAGAGGCATTGTCTAGTCTTGGCTAGAGGACAGCTACGGAAGATGAATTATTGGCCTTGGAGGAGAATATACGTAAATTGTGCCGCCGCACTCATGGTGACCTTCGTGAGGTTATATGAAGCAACCGTCTGGTTTTGTTGCTTAGGGAGAGTTTGGTGTGGTGTGTAGACTCAAGAAGTCATTGTATGGGTTAAAGTAGTTTCCTTAGGCATGGTTTGGTTGTTCCATATAGGCTATTCTCAGTTTGGCTTGTCTTGGTGTGAGAGTGATCACAGGGTGTTTTATCGACAATTTTCTTGAGTGGGAATGATATTTCTCGTTGTCTATGTTGATGTCATAGTGATTACAGGAGATGGCATTATAGGTATTGATAGTTTGAAGTCTCATTTACAACAACAATTTCCTACCAAGGATTTGGGTCGCTTGAAGTATTTTTGGGAGTTAAGGTGGCTCAGTCACGGAAAGTATTTCTCTTTTTCAGAGGAAATATGTTTTGTATTTGCTCACCAAGACAAGGATGTTAGGGTCCAAACCTGTGGATACTTCAATGGATTCTAACATCAAACTTGTAGCTGATGAGGGTGATATTTGACTAATCCTGAGAGGTATAGTGGACTGGTTGGCAAGTTAAATTATCTCACTGCGACTTGTCCGGATGTGGGCTTCTTGGTTAGTGTTGTGAGTCAGTTTCTATCCTCTCCGCAGACGCCTCATTAGGATGTTATTTGTATTTTACGGTATCTCAAGAAGGCTCTAGGTTGTGGTCTTTTATACTTTGATCATGGACATAGACGTGTTAAGGGTTTTTCGGATGCTGATTGAGTCGGTTCTCCCGTTGATAGATGATTTACTAATGGATAGTGTACTTTTGTTGGCCTCAGCTCCTTGTTGTTTGAAGAAACCCTCCACTTCAATTGGTCTTTTTTCACGAAAAACAGACATGAGAGAGAAGAAGAGGGGGGGGTTCATTGTCTGTTCGTCGAAGAAGGCCACAAGTGGGATCGGACCTCGAACCTTGGCATAAGCTAAACCTTTCGGCCGCCTATACCAGCAAATAAGTAGGGGGTTCGAAATCGAGTTCCAAAGCGAGGTCGGTTGGTGGGGCAACCGACCCTCCATTCTCTCTACCTTTAGCTTTCGTCAAACGATCGATGAACGACACACAACTACCCTTACCAGACTCTTTGTTGTTCAAACTGAATGGTTTCATCGTTTGATCAGATATCATAGCTTGTGCCCGACACCTGACCAGGAAAACTAACGTGGATTTACTTGAGCTTTTTAGGGGAAGAGTTTATAGCAAAGCAAGCTAAGCCGTAAGGGGGGGTCGAGTGGTCAACACCTCAGGGGCGCCAGCGGGGGTGCTTCTCCGCTTCTCCTGCTGTGACTACCTCTCCTCTATTTGAAAGGTAAAGGCCCACCAGAGAGAGGCAGGTGCTTTCATGAAGTTTTGGTTTGGTGGAAACATGCCCAACTTATGAGGAACTCGACAGTGCAACCCTCCCCCCCTTCTATCCGTTTCTTGATCCCTCATTCCACTAATCCGAGCAAGCACAAGTAAACTACCTTAATTCACTTCCTGTCACAATTTTGACTGCCCAATAACCAATTTGGTCCCTGACCTCCTCTGATCGCGTAGTTTGACCCTATCCTCATGTGTGGGATCTCGATTATGGAACTTCTGTCCACTTCACAAGTCCATCGGGCCACCGAACAGACAGTCATATGGTGTCGCCTTAGTCCGGACACATTCATCGATTTCTTTTAATTGTTCCCGGGCCTTGGCTATTTGAGCTGCGGGTTCGGAGTGAGCCAGGAAAGTGAGACTTTCTGCTAATCTTGTTGATGGCACGGAAGGTTTGGCACCTCGATGTCGGCTCTTCGCCATTTTAGGGAAAAGGTAGATTGGAATTGGAAAATTTAGTCTCCCCAGGCCGAAAATCACTTCTTGGGCAGGAGAGGAACGATAGTGTCCCGCGCGGAGGGAGCCGGGCCAACAGTCTGGCCGTGGTTCCAAATCAGAATCCAAGACAATGTTGATGGTTGCGCGTTAGCACGCCTTATTAGGGCTTTCTTGCTGGGCGCTCAAAAAGCGGCTGCGCTCCTTTTTCCAATCCCTCTCTCCGAGACAGTGCCTAGATCGTTACGCCTTTCGTGCGGGTCGGAACTTACCCGACAAGGAGCTATCAGTGCTGTCTTAGATTGAACGGCAATAAGATAAGTCGACAAGGCTGCTATCCCAATAGGCCAGCGGGCGGAACGAGGCGCATTATTGCGGCGTCCGCGCCTTGCGTCCCAACCATGGCCTTCGCTTAACCCCCCGGGTGTTGGAATGGTTGGGACCAACTTGAATCACCTTTGTTAAAGTATGCCTTTTGCGAATAATCTGCTGAGTAGAATTCGACAATGGATTTGGTCCCTCTTTTTTCCGATCCGGTTCCTCCACCACCGCGAACCCCAGTTAGATTACCTGCTCCAGTCCCCTTACGAAACTTTCGTTATTGGGTTAGCCATACACCCGCTAGTTGCCCGTGATCGGCCCTTCTTACCAGGAGGGGGAGCCTACCTTTTAGCTTACCCCAATTTTGGTTTAATAGTACATCCCAATAGGGGACGACCATATTTGTTCAATTTGGGGTTCCATACTTTGGGACTTTATGTTCATAACGACGTCATGCTCGCTTTTGGTACTCCTGGCGACCTGGTTGAGTTGGGAGAAGCAGTAGGGATTATTGCGGGTCAATCTATTGGCGAACCCAAGAATTAAAAAAAAATCTATTGGAATAAAAGAAATCCGTAAAAGGCGGGGAGGGGCCCGATAGTGGCGATCAAATCTTTCGGACGTTCAACCGACGGCCGGACCTAGTGGTAAAGAGAGCGATAGTCAGTCTCTTGGGCGGCTTGGTTCCTCAGGCTACTAAGATGTTTCAGTTCGCCAGGCATGTGGTTTAATTCGATGCAAAGCGAAGAACCTACCCGCGACTTCTGGCGTGACGGACCAGGACTCTAACCATTAGCGGCTTGTCGAGCATTTGACAAACTCACACCATCCATTTCACAAATCTCTCTCGACCCCGAGAATTATTTATGTGTCCAGGTCGATCAGAGGTTCGGGGACGTTTCCAATACCGACAGCAGCTCCCACTAAAGCAATTGTAGCAGCTCCGGCACCTACCTGAGTAGTATTACCCCGGTTCATTCTCCATATCGGCCCCACCACAATCTGATGGTTCTTGCACGACACAGGGAATGGTGGGGAAGGTAATGAAATTCTTCAATGGAAAAGGGGGAATCGCCGTTTCACAGCAGACCCTCTACAACGACGATGGTCATGCAGAGATCGATAACAGAGAGCGACGGTAGGCGCGCCTTAACTTTATCGAACCCCGCCGCTAGTGCGCGTACTCCCTCCGAGTCAGATTTTTTCCGGAAGCCCAATGACGAAAATCTCAACTTTCTTCAGTCGGGACCCCCTATTTATCCGGTTTGATCCCTTCGTCAGTTCGGATTGCGATCTGAGCCATTTACGTTCTCTTCATCAGAAACTGGGCCTGTTAATGGGCACACATACCTTCTCTTCCGACCGAAGACTAAGCTTGAAGCCTGGAATGGAATGAGCCGATCCCTTTAATGAATCCCCGATTGGGGGGGCTAAAGATACCATTTTCTTGTATGGTGTGCAGCTGAGGTGGGCCGAAATCTTGTGTCCTGAAAGAGCAAGAAACAGACTGTTGTTGTTCGGTCCAGTGCAAAGTTTGAGTATCGTGCTATGACACGTCACATGTGAGCTAATGTGGGTCAAGCAATTGTTAGTCGAGCTTGGTTTTCCACACAAACCTTCCATATGTGATAACCAAACTGCCATCCATATTGCTTTCAATCCCATGTTTCACAAGAGAGCGAAACACATTGAAGTAGAGTGTCACTTTATCCGTGAGAAGCTTTTGCAAGGGATTAATTCTCCATGCTATGTTTGTACAGGAGAACAACTTACTGATGTGTTTACTAAGTCTATAGGGAATGAGAGAATTGCTTATATTTGTAATGATTGATATTTATGCTTCAGCTTGAGGGACAGAATTACAATATATTGTTGCAAGGGGGAAGGGTCTCAAACGCTAATCCCGATAGCACCTCTCCCTCCCTTGCTATCTTTTCTTTTGCCTCTTTTACCCTTTTAAGGTTATGTGCATCTATATATTGAATGGAATGGGAGTCACATTATTATTGAGACTCCCAAGAGTTATAGCAGTCTATTCTTCTTCTTTTCCTCCCTCTCTATTTTCTTCTCCTTTCACTCTATATTTTACAATGGATATGTTTGCAATCCACAAAATGGTGGTGATTTGGTGCGGCCGATTCATATTCCATATTTGTACCATGTTCTATTATAGACAACATGGGTATGTGTATAAAATAAAGGGTCTAGGTATCATAGCTTTCATGTACTACAATAAGATTGGGATGTGCAATTTTAGGATAGGTACTTTCTGTTTTCCTAACATCTGCTGCATTCATGATGAAATCTTTTGTAACTGGCACTGTTTTATCGAGGGATCAATTCCTTTTGTTTTCCTCATTAATTTTATTTTGCATTGATTAAACCGAAGGCTCATTTTGTGTATACTAATTTTCTTAGTTTAGGAGATTCTATGCTCAACTCCTATTGTCAAAATTTGTTGATGCAGTCGGTCTTGGCTGGAGGATGTTTGTGTCTCAGGATTCTATGGTGGGGACTCAGGTTACACTGGTGAGGAAATGTAACTTTTGTTTTATTATGCATATTTGGCTGATCAAAAAAATTTGATTGTATGTCTGTACCTCAGGGCCTTATAACTGAAACTGTTTCGGAGAAAGTTTCCCCTTTGTCCTTTATTTTTTTTCCTTTTAACTGAAATTGGAAGAACTATTGACAAAAAAATTATTAGAAATTTTAATCAGCTCTGGACAATTTGATTGGCAAACCTACAGAGTACTGTCCAAGTAGGAAAGCATAGAGTATGAATATATTGAGAATAAATTCTTGAGAAGAATACTGTTGAAACTTGATTAGCATGTCCTTTTAAACATGTAAACGTCACAGCAATGGCAATAACATAGATATAAAGATATGAACAACAGCCTCATTTGATCGGGAAAATGTTTCAATTGTCTTGTCTAGTTTGCTATTGTTCAGTTAATAAGACCGTACTTGTATTGCATTTGCATTTCTCCCACTGCTAGCTGAAAAATTTATAACATTAAAGAACTAACATTTTACTCAGATAATTGAATATAGAAGGATGACTATCTTCTATATTCTCCAAAGTTTCTTAAATAGTGAGTTAGTTCATCCAACTTCTTGTATTATCCCAGGTAGAGTCCAAGTAACAAGTTTGCCGATCTTGTTATGATCTGGCTACATAATTATTGTTGTAGTTTCTTGCCTTCCTGTTGATGGGGTTATTCTTCAATGCAGATGGTAAGTAGCTGGACTAGAGGAAGCAAATTATGGGTTTGGAATTCTTTTATGCCGTGATTATCCTGCATTCACAACATATTTTTTGGTTTCCCTGAGTGGCAAAGGGACATGATGGACATAAGATCTGCCTGAGTCAAAAAACTAACTGACTTGCACACATACATCACTCGTTCCCCTGATAACTATATCCTTTATATTTTTTGGGTAGCATTGACTTGAGAGTGAGGTCACCACTTCCCCATTGGCACTGGGGGTATGGAGCAGTGTTTTGAAAACCAGATCGATCCAGAAGTCTGGAATCTAGATGTCACCTGGGCATGCATTCAATTCATTTCACTATTGATCTACCTCTTTTCAAGAACTAGATGAACTGTTCAAGACCATTGGTTTTTCTATAAATCATTCAGCAACACAGATGAACCACTTGAATTGTTGTATCAGCTCATGTGGACTTAGGCATCTTCTTTTTTAATGATAAATGCCTGCAGGCATCTCTCGGCAAAGGTATCCTGAAATATTTGTGTAGCATCATCTGAGAATGAGAAGCTAGCTACCTCCCCCGTTTTAGTGGGGAAAGTGTTGTATAAGACCCAAACAATTGAAATGTCAACCATGCTTGTGTTCATTTCTTTTCCATATTGATCTGAATCAGTTCAAAACTGAACAGAACTGCTTGGATAATATGGTATTTCGTAAACCATACAACCTGGCTGTTGAACCATCAACATAAGTGCAAATTTCCTGTTAAAAAAAGAAAAGGCAAATTTTGTTGTTTTCAAATGATGTATGATTGACATTACCTTCTTTTGAATAATGAGCATATTAATTACTCTCTTTATGGTGGATAATTGAATGTTAAACGTTTTAAAGCATACCCTAATTAAACAAAACTTGGTGGTAGTAATGTTAATTAAATGTTACCAAAAAAAAAAATGTTAATTAAATAATTGATATTATCTAATCCTTGACCGAAAGGGATATTATTTATTCCTTTTGACATTTTCAAAAAATTTGAAAGTTACCTTAATTAAATAATTTGTGTAGTAGTAAAGTCAAGTAAATATATTATTAATTTTTTTATTTATATCGTTAGGAGCTTAGATATATGTTTAATAACAGAGATTAGCTATGATAGAGAATTTGATGAACCTGTTCTGTTTCTACCAGAGAGTACTTGGGAGCTTAGCTATGATGCATTCTTTAGCTGCTTCCTTTACAAGTTTGAATGTATTATTATTGTAACAAATAGAAAGAAAGAAAAAGGGACGAAGATGGAGAGAAAACAAGAAGAGGGAGAGAGAATCTATGTGTGTTCTCTCTTTGGACTGCTGATCTCATTAATTAGAAAGTAGAGCAATTACAATAGAACGAAAGACTATGTACAGAGTTCTTCTATCAAGACTAGGAAAGATAAACAACTAGGAAACTTAGGAAAGATAGATAACGAGGAAGCATAAAACCTGATATAACTCTGTCTAGAAGTCCAAAGTGATGGCAAGGACAAGGGTTTCAATTCAATTTCAGCCTAATCCTTGTAATGGAGGATCTTTCCAACCAACCCAATATCGAAAACAGTAAAAATCAGAATAGTATCAATATAGAGAATTGGACTTATCTAAGAATCTGACCCTTAGAATTCCTCCAGATTTGATGGGTATGATCTTTAGAACATATATGAACACATACTGATGTTTGAAGATGATCTGAAAAGAACTGAGGAAGCCATGGATCTCGAAATTGACTGCTATCTGGTACCGCCCCTGGTTATAGGTAGTCTGGCTGATGTGATTGTAATCTTTGATTCCAAAAGCTTTTGTTGATCAAATCAATAACTAACAGTTTCACTATTCAGTATAAGTAATGAAAGATCGAAGAGATTAAGAGAAGAACAAAGAAAAAAAACCATAAACAAAGTATTTTGGTTGAGTTTCACAACCTATGAGACTCAATCAAAATCAACACTGGATTTCGGTTCTACTAAGTCTGCTGGCTCTCTTCTCCTTCATCTTATTTATAGACTTAAGAAACGTTACAAAATAAAAGAAGGATTTAGTCCTCCAAGGAATATGAAATTGGGGCCTGTTGGTTTTTGATTTTTGCTCTTGCCTTTTGGAGCTCTGGGTGATGGCCCTTTTTTCCTGGAGCTTGCTTTGATCTTCACTCTTTCCATATTCCTCCAATAGATCAGTTTATTCATTGAAAGAGAGATGGAGAATCAAGTCAAAAATTGAAACTGACCACCCACTGGGGACTAATTCCTATATGGGTTTTGGGATGGCATTAAGGTCCTGAGCTTTTACTTTTAACTGGGCAAGGGAAATACAAAAGTGGCCCTTAAAAGCACCCCTTATACTGGAGTTTAAAGCATCTTAGATTCTTAGAGCATGCCATTAGTGTGCCTACTTTATTGTTTGACTAAAACTCTCTGAAGATAATCAAGAAATTAAGATAAGCCAGAGAAAGGATTGGGTTTGTTTGTTGACCAGTCTTCGAAAACCTTGTAGAAAAGCCATGGTAGGGTTACTTTTCCCTGTCTTTTGGATGTGAATGATGATATCTTTCTTCTTTAACATGTTGATCTTTGGGTGTTTAAAGTCCTTATTGTTTTTATTTTATGCCCAAAGGATTGGAAATTGATATACTAATGAGCTTTTCCTGTTCTCCCCCTTTTTTTTTTTTTTTTTTTATCCCCTTCTTTATAGGTCACTATATTGTATTATGTGGCTATGATGCAGATAGAGATGAATTTGAAATAAGAGATCCAGCCAGCCATAGGTATAATATCATTTATTCCTCATTTCATGTTTCATAGAATCCTTCCGTGATTGATTTATGCTATATGAAACCAGAAGACAAGAGGGAAGTGAACTATCTCTAACTCACCATTGGATTGCTTCTATCTAGTATCTCCTTGCCTAAAACAGTGTCGAAGAATAATCCCCATGACATATACCAGATTCTTTTCGAAGGTTATTAGATATGTAGCTATCAGGTCTGAAAAGTCAATCAGCAAACCGGTAATTTTGTCCCGTTGATTCAGTTTTTACCTAGAAATAGATTGCATGGAAGTCAAATCTTTGATGCACATTCCTGCTATTACCTCTTCGTCTGACATATCAAGTGTCAAGTCATGAAGTTCATTTTGTTCTCAAGAATTAACTGGTGATTTATGCAATTCTTCTTATGGTATATTTAACTTTTGCAGGAAATCTAGCAGGATCTCCTTGCAGTGCCTAGATGAAGCACGCAAATCGTTTGGTACTGATGAGGATCTAATCTTGGTAAGCTGTCAATTCATTCCCCAAAAGAAATCTTTTAATTGGTGCTGGACTGCATCAACATCTCTTTTGTGATAGATAAGGGCCATCTTTTTCTTGCTGCATTTTCGATACCTCGGGCACAATCTGATGCACTGTTCCATTCCTTCCAAAATGTTTTTGCATGCATCTTGTAACAAAATAGAAAAGAAAGAGAAAGAGAAAGAGAAAGAGAAAGAGAAAGAGAAGAAGATAGACTGAATGGAGGGAGAGAGAGAGGATCGATGTGAGGTCTCTCTTCCGTTGTCCCAGCTTTATTTATATAAGTGAGTTACAATATTCAAAGGGAAAAAGACAGTTACCTCCTCTGTAACTTACCTTAATGACAGTTGAACACCCAAGTTTTAGGAAAAGACAAACAGCCCCAATTTTTAACGGTGTTAAAGTTATATTTTTTGTGGACAACTCTACCCCTGAGCGACCTTCACTTCAATTCTTAAAAACATTCCTTTTATCTCTCTCGCCCCAACCCATCTGTATCTCGCTGCTATAACACCGCCTCCGCTCTCCTGTTCTTCACAGAACCAGAATTTTGACCGGAAATTGGACGGTGATCAGATGCACAAGATGAAGATAGAGATTGAACACTTAGTGACTGTCGAAAGACATTGAAACAGGTTGGAAAAAAAAATCCCAAGAATCACAGGAACAAAGGAACATCTGCTGGGACGATGATGGCATCGTATTGCAAGAACTGAACTGAACGAAGAAGATACCAAGAACAGAGAGAAAACTTCAGATCTTGACAACAATTGTAGATCTGGAAAAACGACTGTGGGAGACAAGGACCTGGGTTTTTACTATGGTGGACTCACGAAACAGAGTAAACGAAACGAGCGATTTTTTACTATAGATTGTTGCAGGTTTTCTACTTCTTAGATCCCTCTCTTCTTCACAATCCCTAAAATTAGGAGCCTCAAAAACCCTGAAACAATGAAGATCAGAGCGAGAAAAAACTTTTTGCTCTGTTTCCAACCCGTCACCATGGATGAAGCATTGACATCCGACGGACAGCCATGTTCTGGCTGAAAAAACAGAGACAGAAAGAAACAGAAAGAACTTTTTGAGCAAAAATTGTATTTCCTTCTTGAATCTGAAAATGACACACTAAGTAAATTATGTACTGACTGAGACTTACAAAAGACTTGACTTGTAACTAGAGCCTACCCCGTGTCTAACTATCTAGCACTTTCTGATTACATCTTAATACAGCTAGTAATAGTAAGCTATACTAAACAAACAGAGTAACACAGTAACAATGTAACACAGTACACTAAATGGAAAACTCTAAACATGGGCCTGACCCACTGTATTCTTATCTGATGGTGATCCGTTATCCTCAATACAGGCGACCAAGTTTTCACTTACTTCGCCGTAGCAGACAAAAGAGATTTGATGATTCCAACCCATCGTCCACGCAAAGGTGCTCGGCGGATCTTTTCTGCTATGGTCAACGCCATCTTCTTCGGATCCAAGGATCGGCAAAATCCCTATAACTTGAATTATAGCCAACCAGGAAAAAGGGAGAAATTTTTGGATTTTGACCACCTGTACACTGATTCATCGGTTTCCTCCTCATCATTGTCTCTGTCTTCTTCTACTTCTATCTCAAGCTCTTCCAATGATCTTTATCAGAAACAGAGCAATCGTTCTGTTGGGGAGATTAATAGCAGTAGTAGTCTCCAAGAGCCTAGACAGGAAACGAAGAAGAAGAAGGTTGTTTGGTTTTGGCTGTTACAGTTCTTGTTATGGATAGCAGTAGTAGTCTCCAAGAGCCTAGACAGGAAACGAAGAAGAAGAAGGTTGTTGGTTTTGGCCGTTACAGTTCTTGTTATGGATTGCTTTTGCTTGTCCTCTGCTCCATGTTACTAATATCTTACCTTCAAATCTCTTGGCAGCACGTTTCACTTTCGAGCTCCTCGGGTTTATTTTTATTTTTATTTTTTTTTTATTATTTTTTTTTCTTACTTTCTTTTTGGTAAAGAGAAAGCCTACTGCCATCGTCTCCTTCACTCCTTGTTTTTTATTTATTTTTTATTTTTTAGTCAGTCACCCTTGTAAAGGGTTAATTTGGTCACTAAGGAAATATTGGATTCCCACCGTTAGCATCTAATGGAATATTCCTAACGGCGTGGGTCTATTTGTATTTTAATAGTGTTTTTGGGAAATATATTTTTCTTTTTCTAAAATTTGGGTGTTCAACTGTCATTAAGGTAAGTTACAAGGGAGGTAATTGTTTTTTTCTCATATTCAAAAGAAGTTTATATCAACTAGGAAATATAAAAGTAATAGAATTATTCTACTATATAACTAGAAGGAAACTATCCTATTTGATTACACAGTGTAGCCGAGTTACATAGAATAACTAATTACTAAACACCACCAACACTAGTGACAGACTAGGTAATTGTCTTTTTCTCATATTCAAAAGAAGTCTATATCAACTAGGAAATATAAAAGTAATAGAATTATTCTACTATATAACTAGAAGGAAACTATCCTATTTGATTACACAGTGTAGCCGAGTTACATAGAATAACTAATTACTAAACACCACCAACACTAGTGACAGACTAAGCGTTATACTAAACACCACCTTAATATAAGAGTCTCGACACTCTCCCTCAAGCTGGAACATGCTCCAACTTGGAACAGTATGAACAGATTTAAAACGCAATATGGTCTTAGTAGCAGTAGCTCTAGCAACAGCAACACCAACACCAGCAGTAGTAGCAGCAGCATTAGTGGTAGCAGCAATAGCAGTGATAACAATAGTAGTAACAGTAGCAGATAGCAACGCAGTATAGGTTACTACAAACCAAGCAGTAGTAGCAGCAAATAGTAGCGCAATATAGGTCACTACGAACCAAGTAGTAGTAGCAGCTGACATTGTTGTCAAGGCGTCGTCTAAGTGTCTAGGCGTTTTTTTGAGGCCTGGGCGCTTGGGCGCCTTGGGGATGTTAAAAAGGCGGTCGCTTAAGTACTCTGGGCGCTGCCTTGGGTGCCTAGAATGCCTGGGCGGTTCCCTAGTTGCTTAGCACCCTTATAAATCATTATTATATTTATTATTATTTTTTTAATTAGATTCTAAAATAACCTTTAGATTGGTTTTGTGTACAATAATATATTGTACACAAATACACTAAATCATGGTTTATAAAATATATGGACCAAAGAGAGACAAGCCATTTTGAAAAGCTTGTGATTTAGGGCTGCTGAGCCGCTGACCTCTTCCTCTTCCGACGACGGTCTTCTTTACTTATTCCTCTTCCGGCTGTGCTTTTCCCCTTTTGGCAGGCGTATTCACAGTGATTTAGGTATGTTAAATCTGTAATTTTATTTTATTAGATTAATATTGTTGTTCTTCATGCTTCATCTTCCTACTCTCTGCGATGTGCGTTCCAAGGATTAAAATCTTGAGTCTCGAGGTCGTCTCGACCTTGAGCCAGTCCGAGATTTCCGAGATCTCGTCGGAGAGAACATGCTAAAAAGCCGCGAAGACTAGAAATGAGTGTTTTGAGCCTTAAATGACCATTTTAAGGATTGATACTTCAGGGAAACACTATTTTAACATATATAAACACATTTAAACCATAAAATTGAAAAACTAATCACACATTATGGTTGTTTGGGTTTTCTTCCATGTTTGGCAGTGTTGGTTTGAAGTTTGGATGTAAAACCTAGGGTTATTTGGCTATTCTACATAATATTACACTAGTAGAAAATCAAAGAAAGACCAAATGAGTCAGTAAATTATATTTTAGGAGAAGATTAAACATAATAACACTTAATTAATTAATTGTCATAGTAAAAAAAATCCAAAGTAGTCAAGTAGACTATACAATCATAATTCATACATTATATCGAGACCAGTAAAAAATTAGTCGAAAATGTCGAGAAATGGTAAAAAAATGTTGAGACCAGTTGAGAACTGGTTGGGAATGCTCTAGAACTGATCGAGAATCTTGAGATCTCGTCTCGTACCCCGTCTCGTCTCGACCAAGTCGAGAAGTTTGAGAAATTTGAGATCTCGTTGAGATTTTAATCTATGGTGCTTCTACTTGTGTCTAATTTTTTTTTAAGGTTTTTCTGCAACGAACTCTTTTTTTTTTTTATGTCGTTTTTCTTCTTCCTCTCTACTGCATTTGCAACTGAAAGTCCCATAAATTTTTTCTTCGGTTTTTCTGCAATGAACTTTTTTTTCTCTTCTTTTTCTTCTTCTTCTCTTCTGCTGCACCTGCAACGAAAATCCATAATTATTTTTTTCTTCAGTTTATCTGCGTGGCAACCTTTTTTTTTTCTTTCGAATATATATTTTTTCTTCTTCTTCTCTTCTGCTGCACCTGCAATTGAAAATCCCCAATTTTTTTTTCAGTTTATCTGTAACCCAACCTTTTTTTTTTGTTCGAATGTGGTTTTCTTCTTCTTTTTCTTCTCTGCTGCACCTGCAACTAAAAGTCCCCAATTTCTTCTTCTTCTTCTTCTTATCGCAAGTCTACAACATTTTTTTTTCCTAATTCTTCTCAGTCAGCAACTACACTTTTTTTTTTTTTTTTTTTTTTTTTAAATGTCTAATATGTTATGTTAATGTAATGTAACTTATGTTATGTCTGATTAGTCTGTAAACCTGTTTCTGTTACCCCTGTTTCCCTCGTCCTCCTTGGGAAATAGAAGTGGAATAACTGCATTATTGACTACTGTGTTGGAGATATTATGTCTTGGAAATATCTCCAAAACTATGTTTTGTTTTCTGATTTGGTTGATTCCTTATTGTCATAGTTTCATTGCTAGTTTTCTTTATTTATTTTATTCTTCCTCCACATGCTGCTCTACAATTCTTGATGCCAAGCATGGTTTATTTATTTTCTGACTGATTTCAACTGGAAATGAGATGCTTCATAGCTCACCCTTGTTATGTTAAAGTTAATAACTTAATGTTATATTGTATTAATGTTATGTTATATAACATTGATGTTATATTAATGTTATTTTTATTCATTATTTGTTGGTTTTCTCATATTAATTAGGTTATATCTTAAATGTTGATTATTTATGTATAATATTGCATATATATATATATATATATATATATATATATATATATATATATATGTGCCCAAAGATGATGTCTTTGAGATTTTTCAACATTTTCATGCTAAAGTTGAAAGGGAAAGAGGAAAACCTTTAAAGTGTATTCGCCCCTATAGAGTAAGCGTTGGTGGGGAATATACTTCGAAGCAGTTTAAAAATCAAATAACTATGGTAGGAGCTTGACTCATTGTGGATATACCCGGATTATGTTGTCGTATCCGGATTTGGGTGACTCTATCCCATGGCTTCATGTATTGCCTGTAATCTTCGTTGAAGATGTCATCTTGGATACATGCAATCTTTGGTTCCAGTTTTGGGACGGCAGAGAGTTAGACCTTTAGCGGAGCAGCCTTCCTTTCCACGATAGGAGTACACATGGATACCTTAGGTAGTACCGGCTCAGGAGCGAAGGTTGGGTTCTTGGTGATGAATCTCGAAGGGTGAGGAAAAAAGAACAATCAATCCCAAATCCATCCATTTGAGGGAGGTCAAATTCCGCGCTTTTCTAATTCCTTCGAAGGGTTCAAGAACCCCTTTACATTTAGGGCCCCTTAAATAGCGCCCTCTTAGTTTTGTATATTCAGGAACAGGACTATCAAATGGTCGACTGCAAAACCCATTAGGGTAAAAAAAACGTATACTTGAACGCTCTATCGGCGATCGTTTGACGGATTACTTTTGCGATGTCTGTCACATGAAGAAGCTCAGCAAGCCTTGCGAGAAGTACATGCCGGAGTTTACGGGGCCCACTGTCTGGAGCTAAACTCCATAATCAGCTCAAACACCTGGGAAAAAAAAATAGGTCAAGGTAAGGCCGATTTTGCGCAAAATCAGAAGCCGTTTCAGGCGCCGAATCTTAATGTCAAAGAGTTTCATCCGCCAAAGACTCCGCGTCTGGAGACGTATCAAAGGAATAGACATAACAGAACATTCCCTGCTCCATACCATAAGAAAGGAAAGCTTGATCCGGGGATTGGAAAAGACGCACCAGTCGTCCCAAACAAGTGATTTATCAGCTTCGAAATTCCCACGCTGCCTCGAAGCTCCGGACGGGACCCACGGAGATTGTGATGACTGCTCATAGTTGGAAGAAGGGTTTTGATCCGTGCGCCGAATCTTGTGTTTCGAGGTTCGAGTGTTGAAATGAAGCTTACGATTCTCTTAGTGATCGGTGATCCTGAATGGACTTTAAAGAGGCTGGGTAGCCTGTAGGTAATTTTCAAGTAAAAAAAAGGGAGAATGAATGAAAACTTGCGAAGAGAGGGCAGTGGGTGGACAAGGTTAGGCAAGTAAGCGCGGAATTGCGTATGGTAAGATGTGCGGGCCCAGGGCGGTGGGTGAGGCAGGGTCGAAGACGCTGATGCTTAGCAGCGCCTTACAACCCCCTATCGGGTAATAATACGCCCGGGAGGGAAAATATCTTTTTGTAAGAACATCACCAACATGTACTCATTTCCGGCCGGCGGTATCATTGCTGAGTGATCGCTCGCTATCTGGCTGGAAAAGGTGGTCCGGAAGCTTCCTCTCTCCCAGCAAACAAGACGAGATCACCACTTCTCTCAGTAATGGACTTCCTTGAATTCTTCCTTAGCCTTAGATGTCCTTTCACAATCAAAGTGCTTTCCCACGGGGCACCTTCCGCTATTTCATACAAGTCATCCAAATCAAATGGGCGGGTTCGCAGATTATTGGTCGGTCCCTGGGGAGAGGGGGAAGGGAGAAGCAGGGCTCGAAGAACGAGCCGTGCAAGGACGCAGGGATATAGCAAGTAAGCAGCAAGGTTCTCCCTTCAGGACCGACTACAACAAGCTCGCGACTCTAATAGAAAGAAACGGTAAGCTCTCTGCTCTATTTGCTTGCAACTGAACGGGAAGTGGTTGATGCAGTCCAAGTCTACTCCAGAAGGGGCCGAAAGAAGAAAGAACCTCCCAAAATTGGGCCAGGCCCAATTGGCTGACCAATCACCCCCACTGTTCACGTGAACAGTGTTTACGGTACTGTTCACGTGAATAGTACCAGCAGCAGATTTTTCACTCTTTTTTTTATTTCCTAAAATATAGTGTTAGTTATTTAGAATTTTAATTGTTTGGAAACTAAGAACTTTCTTAAATTTAGTTTCCTAAAAGTGTTTAGAGACTTTCCTATTTTCTATCTTGGAAACTTTCCTATTCTCTAAAAAGGAAGTTTCTGTTTTAGTTAGGATTTCCTATTATTTTGTAATCTTACAAATTATATAAGTAAGAAGTAAAAGAAGGTTGGGGCAGATTTAGACCAGAAAAAAGAAGAGAGTTTAGCTCCTGATTTTCTGGTTGAGTCTGATAGGTTGTGAGACTCAACCGAAATATTCTGTTTTATGGTTTTCTTGTCCTTCTGTTATTTCCTTCAAGTTCTTATTATTGCATACTGAATTGCGATACCATTAAGTGCTGATTTGATCAACGAAAGCGTGGGATTAAACCAGTCCCGTTTTCAGATGATAGGTAGTTTTCAAAAATTCACATCTCTCTCATTTGTGATCGGATCATCTCCAACTTTGGATATGTCTTCAAGTACATCCTAAAGATCATTTCCTTCAAGTTTGAAGAACAACCAATCTCATCGAATTTTTCTTTCTATATTCCTGATTTATGTGGTCGAAGCACCACTACACCAGGTGGCAAATTGTCTCGTTCCCAGCCTTCATTCCTGCCTGCTCGCTTCCACACACGCCTTGCATTCTGAACGGTTGCCCTTCCTTCAGTCGAACCCCGCTCCCGCTTAGATAGAACAGGTACAAGGGCGCCAATTTTATCGCTTATACAGACCTTGACTGCCGCAAATCCTGTCAGCCGAATTTTCTTTAAAGTCTCTATTCTGATTTCTGGGTTGGGTTAAAGAAAGATCCTGCAACAAAGGGAATTAATTATGATTGTCATCCTTGAACCCTCTTTGCCATCAGTGCTTTAGGAAAGTCCCTGAAAGGGTCGGATGCGCTCGCCCAACGAGAAAGGCCCTGCCCTTGCAAAGTCAAAAGAAAGAAGAGAACGAAAGGAGAACATAACTTTGTATTTTGTAACTCTGACGGAGTCATGTTTAACCTTGAATGCTATATATATATATATATATATATATATATATATATATATATATATATATATATATATATATATATATATTAATGAATATTTAAAAAAAAAAAAAAATACACTGTGAATGCCTTGGTCGCCTAGGCAACACGTAGGCACCTAGGATGACCCCGAACGCCTTGGGTCGCTTTGTCGCCTTGACAACTATGGCAGTTGATAGTAGTATAGGTCACTACGAACCAAGTAGTAGTAGAAGGCTCTTCCATGTGCAAAAAAGGTAGTAGGTAGTATTAAGCTCCTGCATGAGCAAATACAAGTAAACATGCTCCTTCTCCCCCTTACATGGAGCATTCCACATGAACAGTTAATGCCTAAGATGAACAACTCAATAAATCCTATAAGCAAGAGCAGCGGAAAATAAGATCCTTAATTAAATAACCTCTAATCACAATGATGAGGGACCCAGGTTCGGAAACCCTTTGGATCCACTAATGGGCCCACCCAAGAGTTAAAGAAGCCAATCTGTAGCTATGGTGGCAATATGGTAATTAACCGCAATGTTCAAGGGGCCATGGATAGTTAACAAAGCAGGAATGGTAATATTGTAAATTATTAGAACTGTTTAATTTCTTGAGTCAAACAAACAAACCCTTAAGACTTAATTGGAGATAGAATTAAAGAGTTCAGATACTCTTGGAAGCAAAGTATTGGAAGGGGAGAAAACAGAATACCCTTAAAAGGCAAGGGCAGTTTTGAAACTAACCTTAAAAGAAGGAATAAAATATGAAATAAAGTAGAGAGGGGTTACACATGGGTAGTAGGATTAAATAACAAATGAAAATTGAAGTTCTTCCCCAACTTCAGAGTTGTGAACAGTACCTAAAGGTGAATGGTAGATGATTCAGATGGGAGAAGTTTCTCATGCAAGCATCATTTGAACTGAAATTTTAGGATGAAGTTGCGAACCCCTTCGTCTGTCAAATCGACAACATAAACATCTCAAACAGCATCCAATAGTTGATTTAACAATTTCTGAAATTAATCTCAACAGTAGAACAAGGTCCGATTTCAAGTGGGGTTTGTAAATCACTGCAGTGTTTAAGGTTGTGTGTGAAATTAAATGGGTTGAGTTGCCCTAGGATAAGCTGCCTTTGACCTAAATCTCAGGCTGATCCGAGATCTAATGGAGGAGTTCTATTGAGTTCTTTGAATTCCCAAACCAAATGTAAAACTGTGCGACCGTAAGAACCAGAAATAGTATCAATAGTAAAGAAGGAGAAGAATAATAAGAACTTGGAAAAGAGAGATCAAATTTAAAAGGAGAGAAGGACAGGAGAACGCAAGAGGTTATGATCTATTTTCTTGAATAGAAACTGCCCAACCACAAAGATGGACAATCACAAGGGCCCAAAGGACTGAAGGCAAAAAAAGGCATGTGCCTTGGTGAAGTAGTGCCAAGTGCAAGGCAATAAGTGTGAAATAGAAAGATTAAAAGATATGTAAGGTGAGTGATGTCACTTCACCATTCATCACTCAACTTACTATTTTCATTTAATGCCACTAACCATTTTGTTCCCCATTCATTGTCAAATGGAGTGGGCGTTCAAAGAAGGTAGTCTAACACTTTTGAAGAATGTGAAGCCTCAAGAAACTACAGCGTTCAACAGTCTTTTGGCAGAGTTTTTCACGGATGGAGAAACCAAGGCTTCCCTTTCCCTCGAGGGAGAGGAAACGAGCTTTAAATACAACACAACCAATAAGTTTAAGGAAGCTTAAGTGAAAAAAGGAAAGCGATTGAGCTCTGGGTCTTCTCTAAGTTGGGTTCCTTGTATTAGGTTTGAGTTCACTTGTAAGATCTTTTGGGATGTACGATTTCTTTGGATGAATTTCTTGTAGGAATATTTATGAGAGTTGTACTAGTGAGATATCTTGGTTGGGTAGGACCCATGTACCGTGTTGTCAAGGTGATGGGTGTAGCTTGTAATTTTCCCTGATACAGCAAAAAGAGCTCCGTTGAGATTGTCCCGTGGACGTAGGTTATCACACTGGTACCAAACCACGTATATCTTTGTGTCTTTACATCTTATTCATTTTCTACACTTTACATTTTTACCGCTTCAATATCGTTTTTGCCGATTGTATGAGACGTTTTTTTGCCACATTTGATATCAGAGCTATAGGTTGAGAAATCTTTACAGCACGTAATCATCATCGACATACGTGTTTTCGGCATCACAGTATGACAGGATCAACCTCTACAAAGTTTGAAGTGCCTAAGTTCAATGGATCAAATTATCCATTGTGGAAGCTGAAAATCCAAGCCGTATTGGTGAAAGATGGATGTGCCGTTGCTCTCGATAGCAAAGATAAAAATCGGTAAATATGAAAGTTGAATATTTTGCACAGAAAGATTAAACAGCAATGGCGGGTCTGCTACTTTCAGTAGACAATTTTGTCCTCTTTAATGTCTCTGATCAAACCACTGCTAAAGGTTTATGGGACAAGTTGAAGAATCTCTACGAGGGAAGGTCAATGTCAAATAAAATATTTCTTCGTCGACAATTGTGTAATTTAAAGATGAATGCTCCTCTTTCTAAGAGCACTTGAATGGGTTTAATGCCCTATTGAGTAAATTGACCGCCATCGGCATCAAAATCGAGGACGAGAAAAATGTAGCACTTCTTTTGTGTTCTATGCCAGATTCATGGGATTAGGAATCTCAGTATTGGATCAAAGCTTTATATATAGTTAGCTATGGACACATTGCTTTTTGAACTTGAGAGCTCTTCTGGTAATGTAATGATGGTCCAAAGAAGACCCACAAAATGAAGTTTCAGTGGGAAACAACCGTCAAGATCCAAATCAAAGTGGCATACACAAAGTCCTTGTTGGAAGTGTGGACAAAAATGCCACATGCATAAGGATTGTAAATCCAAGAAGGAGAATCAAAATTCCAAACCTAAATCTCAAATGCTTCATCATCAACGAGTTTTCAAGGTAATATCATTAAGAAGGGAAATTCATCCGATGACGGCGAGGTGGTGTCCGCGGTTCCAGTTGAAAGTGTATCCATCATTGGATTTTGGACTCAGACGCTTCTTTCCATATGATGCCACATAGAGAAAGCTTCCATGCATATCAGTTTTATAGTGGCGGTACAGTATACATGGGTAATGATAACTAATATAGAATTGTAGGGAGTGGAGATGTCCGTATTACAATGTTTGATGGCATCATACATACAATTTCTGGTGTAATGCATGTACCAAACCTGTGGAAGAGTATATTGTCATTGGAAAAGTTTGATAAAGATGGCTTTAGAATTACTTTGGAAAGGGTCGATTGAAGATCGTCAAAGGAGCACTTATCGTGACGAAAAAATAATTGATGGGTGGATTGTATAGGGTGATTAGAGACACTATGGTTGGTGAAGCTATTGTCGCCAATGCTATGATAGAGTCGACAAGTATCTAGCACAGACGCTTGGGATACATGAGCATGCAAGGACTAAAGTTATTTCTTGATCGAGGTCTTCTTTCTGGTTTAAAATCTGTTAATTTAGATTTTTGTGAAGATTATCTGTTTGGAAAGCTTTATAGAGCTCCCTTTTGCCGTGCCACTGCTAAAAGTTAGAATATTCTTGATTTGATATATTCTGACATTTGGGAAGTTCCTGTTGAGTTTTT
This sequence comes from Protea cynaroides, assembly GCA_028583415.1. Taxonomy (NCBI): domain Eukaryota; kingdom Viridiplantae; phylum Streptophyta; class Magnoliopsida; order Proteales; family Proteaceae; genus Protea; species Protea cynaroides. The sequence continues at coordinate 82,285,747 of CM053266.1, forward strand.
GGGTGGCTCAGAATACTTTATTTCTTTTATTGATGATTATTCGAGAAAAGTTTGGATTTATTTTCTTAAAAGGAAAAGTGATGTTAGTACTTCTTTTAAGAAGTTTAAAGCATCGATGGAAAATCAGAAAGGGACAAAGATAAAGTGTCTGAGAACCGATAATGGAGAAGAATATATCTTGCAAGAATTCATAGATTTTTACAGCGAGCATGGAATTCAGAGGCACTACACGGTCTCCCAAAGTCCAAAACAAAACGGAGTGGCTAAGCGTATGAATCGTACGCTGATGGATCATGCTAGAAGCATGTTGAGCTATGTTGGGCTAGAGCAGAAGTTTTGGGCTGAAGCTGTATGTATAGCTTGTTACGTGGTGAATCGTTCTCCGACAACTGCTCTTAATGGGAAAATTCCAGAAGAGGTATGGTATAGAAAACTTGTTGATTATTTGTTCCTTCGTACTTTTGGTTGTAATCTTATATTTGGCTTCCTAAATAGTTAAGGACTAAGCTTGATGCGAGGTCTAGAAAATATATTTTTCTTGGCTATGCAGCATGACGTAAGGGGGTATAGGTTGTGGGATCCTACTGCCCACGAGTTGGTTAATAGCCAAAATGTTTTTAATGAAGATTCATTATAGAAATACGGAAACATCGAGTTATGACTTACGATGTTTGAACTTGAATCACTTATCAAATCAATCTGAAGAATAGCTAATTGACACTGATGGAGATGAAGTTGATGAAGAGCATACTGAACTAGATGCTAAAACTCAAGGTGACCAGGGACGACCTAAGAGGACTACAAATCCTTTTAATTGGCTTAAGGATTATGTCATGTCTTATGCTTGCATCACTGAAGAGTATGAGCCTTATATATATCGAGAAGCCTATGAGTCCAGAGATGCTCCTCAATGGAGGGCATCTATGGAAGAGTAGATAGAAGCACTGTACAAAAAAAAAAACTTAAGATCTTGTCAAGTTGCCTAATGGGTGAAAGGCTATTGATTGCAAGTGGGTCTACAAGCTGAAAAGGAACATTAATGGGAATGTTGAACGATACAAATCCCGGTTAGTGGGAAAGGGTTATGCTCAGAAATCAGGTATTGATTTCAACGAATTATTTTCTCTAGTTGTGCGTCTAACTATAGTTCATACTATGTTGAGTATGACAACTGTACTTGACTTAGAGCTTGAGCAATTGGATGTGAAAACTGCTTTTTTGCATGGAAATCTTGTTCAAGAAATTTACATTATTCAACCCGAAGGTTTTGTTGAAGAAATGAAGGATTTGCTTTGTCGGCTAAATAAATCTCTATATGGCTTGAAGCAGGCTCCAAGATGCTGGAACAAGTGATTTAATTCTTTCATTGTGAGCTTGAGGTCAAAAGATGTGAAGTAGATCATTGTACCTATGTTCGCAGTCATGGTAGTGATGGCTTCATAATTTTGTTGTTGTTTGTTGACGACATGCTAGTTGTAGGTACCTCTAAAGATGGTATTGCAGAATTAAAACGGAATTCAATATGAAAGATCTAGGTGTTGTAAATTAAATTCTTGGGCTAACCATAATTCAAGATTGAGAGAATAGGATGATTTGGATAACTCAAAAGAGTTAAGTTTAAAAGGTTCTACGTCGCTTCAATATGTAGCATGCTAAACTAGTTAATATCCCACTTCTTATCATTGTTCGAGGTGTTGATCGAAACAAGTGGTTTCGTCCGGCACAACTCGGTTTTGATCAAAGTCGACACGAAGCCTTAGGTCGGTACTGAAAAGTACCTGGTTTCGATCCTGGTCTTAACTCGACCAAGTTTTGACCGAAACCTGGTTTTAACTTGGTTTAGTCCACCTAGTTTTATAAAAGTTTGGGTTTCGATTTCGATAGGTTTCGACCTAAACTTGATCAGGTTTTGACTCCAAAGGCAGGAATAGTATACAAGAACAACACTTATTAGGCTACACAAGAACAACATTTATTAGGTAGTTAACACTAATATCATTTAAGCAAATGTTTACTTAATATATTATTTATAAATAAGCAAACACCCTCCCTCTCAATTTGAACCCAATAAATATAGTTTAAAATTCAAATTCTAAAAAAATAAAAGGTTAACCATCCAGTTCAAGAACAAAAACAAATTTTTGGGTGAGGGGGCGATTCCATGATTGCTTGAATCCGAGTTATATTAAAAGTGTTATGCTCCAGTCAAACCTTGTTAAAAGTACACGAATGCTGTTTAAAGTCTCCCTGGATGAAAATAAGTTTTTGGACATCAAAGCAAGAGATTATTTTGGTGCACTCTTGGTTTTAATGATGCTTTACTACAATAAGATTTATGAAAATTTTAGATTTGGGTGAAAGCCTAGCATTTGGAAGTTGAAAATCGCCCTGCACCTAAAAATCCGGTTTTTGTTCTTGAATTGGAATTTTTTTTTTTTTTTTTTTTTTTTTTTTTGTGAAAACTGGAAAGTTGACTTCTTAAACTTTTGGAATTTGAATTTTATACTATTTTTATTGGATTCAAATGGGGGTGTTAACTTTGGACACAATCCTAGGTTTCAATGTACACTATCAAATTTGGGTCCACATCACATATTATTTTGGATGTTTTTTTTTCAAACTAACATGTGAAATAAGTATAAAAAGGTGGAAATAGGCTACAAAAAAAAATTAGATAATAATAATAATAATAATAATAATAATAAAAGAAAGTTCTGGGCCTCGAAACCATGGTTTCAAGGTTTTCTGAGAAAAATTCTATGTTTTGACCGAGTTTCAACCCGAGCAACTCGATTTCGAGGCTAGTTGGTAGAAACCGGCACGTTGAACTTTGTTTCCTATTGGCTGTAAACTGTCTTCTGAATAGTCCTAGCACAAAAGTAGAGAAGACAGATGGTTCGTACCATATGCAACAGTAGTAAGAAGCCTTATGTTTGCCATGGTGGGCACCAGACTAGACATTGCACAAGCAGTGAGAGCAGTTAGCAAGTACATGGTAAATCTAGGTCAGGATCATTGGACCGCTATGAAGTGGATCTTTGTTACTTGAAGGGTACTTTTGATATAGCTATCTATTATAATAGCCAAAATTTACAGCTGGTTGGGCTTGTGAATGCAGATTATGCAGGAGACCGTGACAGACAAAAATCTACTACTAGGTATTGTTTCACTTTAACCGATGATGCAATTAGTTGGAGGTCAAGATTACAATCTGTGGTGGCTTTGACAATTACAAAAAGTTGAGTACATTACAACAACAGATTCATGCAAAGAAGGCATATGGCTGAAGATCAAGCAGAAAGCGAAAACTATTTATTGTGATAGTCAGAGTGCGTTACATTTGGCTGTTAATCTAATGTTTCACTCTCGTACCAAGCACATTGATATAAAGTATTACTTTGTTCGTGATGTAGTAGAAAATGAAGTAATCTCTACAGAAGATTCACATCAACGACAACGTAGTAAATACATTGACGAAACCTAGTGTGAGGGAGAAGCTCATATGGTGCAGAATTTCCCTTGGGCTTGCAGTTACTAAGTGATTGTTGACAATTGGGCAAATCAGAGATGTGAAGAATATTTGAAAATTAGTCTTCAAGTGGGAGAATATGAATAGAAAGATTAAAAGATATGTAGGGTGAGTGATGTCACCTTAATATTTATCACTTACCTTACTATTCTCATTTAATGCCACTTGCCATTTTGTTCCCCATTCATTGTCAAATAGAGTGGGCGTTCAAAGAAGGTAGTCGTAGCCACCTTTGAAGAATGTGAAGTCACAAGAAATTACAGCTTTCAACGGTCTTTTGGCAGAGTTTTTCACGGACAGAGAAAAGAAGGCTTCTCTCTCCCTCTTATGAAGGGAGAGAAAATGAGCTTTAAACACAACACATGCTTAAGGAAGCTTTTGAGAGAAAGCGAGAGCGATTGAGCTCTAGGTCTTCTCTGGGTTGGGTTCCTTATATTTGTTTTGTGTTCACTTGTAAGATCTTTTGGGGTGTACGATTTCTTTGGGTGAGTTTTTCTTATAGGAATACTTGTGGGAGTTGTACTGGTGAGATATCTTTGTTCGGTGGGATCCATATACTGTGCTGTCAAGGTGAGGGCTGTAACTTGTCATTTTCTCTAATACAACAAGAAGAGTTCCATTGAGATTGCCTCGTGGACGTAGGATACTACATCGGTACCGACCAATGTATATTTTTGTGTCTTTACATCTTATTCATCATCTTATTCATTTTCTCCAACACCGGTACCGAACTATGTATGTTTTTTTGTCTTTACATCTTATTCATTTTCTACACTTCGCATTTTTCACTGCTTCGGTATCGTATATGCCGATTGTGTGGGACGTCTTTCACAACAACAAGGTCCAAAGGATATGCTTCTTGCAAATCCCATTCTTAAGGCACTTTCCTGACTTTTGGGGCATGCTGGAACACCCGAAAAGGTTGTGTTGTTCCAGATGCCAATCAATTTGCATATTTTAGGGAACGGGGGAGATTCCAAGTGTATGCTGGCTATTGGACCAGGTGTTTTTACTGACTGCTGACCACAACATCCAAATGACCTGCTCTTATCTGGGTTAGTTCAAGGCTGTTCCTTCCCCAAAGTCTGTTGCTTGTCAATGGATGGTCTGGATTCTGCATGTTTATTTCTGGTGTGGAGTGTGCCATATTATACAAGAGCCAAAAGAATTGGATTAAATAGCTCTCTGGCTAGATTTTATCTCAAAATCTTTTATGAACTAATTCCTTAAAACTAATCTAAATATCTGACCTTGTTATTTATGGAGTTTCACTTTTTATCATATGTTACTTGTCCTTCGGGTGGGGGGGTTTTTTTTTGGGGGGGGGATGTTTTCCTTTTCCGTATTTTGTTTGGACAGTTCAGATCACACTTACATATTGGTTTAAGCCTTTTTATGTCAACTAACGTCAAGGGTCTTTTTGTTTTGAATTGTTAAATGAAGATCTCGTTGGAGAAGAAAGATGGCATGGACAAGCTCTGTATGTAATTTTGACCATCTTGAAACAAAGATAATCCGTCCACAGAGCAATTGGGTTGTATAGTTGCTTTCTGTTTGGGGTTCGTGTATCATTTGTATATCAGCTTAAAACTAACATGTTAAATCTTATTAGGACACATTCATATTATATGTTTATTCAAATCCAATAAAACATCTGCAGAGCAATATTCTGTATGTTAAAATAAACAGGAGATTGATGTTTTCTACTCCATGTTATATACATTGGAAAATGAATAAAGAAATGAGTTATTTCTTATTTAGTTGTTTGATTTAATTCTAGGCTTTTTGAATGTTTTATTGGATTGAGGAGAATCGATAAATTTTGAACCAAATAGTGCCTGAGCTCAGCTTGGCCTGCCTTAATTTGGTTCAAAGTCAGGGCCAGATTCAGGCCGATATGCATCCCCTAGATAACTAAAATAATAAAGGGATCAGACTAGATGACAAGATTTTAAATATCAGATTCAGATTGGCTGAGTTCTATCCACATTGTTTCCCAAACCTTTTCCTACTAACTCAAACAAAACTTGGGTTGATCAACCAAATCAACTGACCTGTCCTGTGTTTTAAATCCTTTTGACTTGTATGTATCTTTGTTGGGGGTATCAATTTTGGGACAAAACCAGTAGCTTGGACTGAGTCGGCCCGAACTAATCTGAAATCAACTTGGACTGAACTATTATCGTATATGTTATGGGTGGAGGCATGACATATCCTGCAGGCCTCGATTTGGCCCGGGTTAGCCCAAAATTGATCCGAAAAAGTGGACCGATGAGCCTGAACCTGATAATGATCCGGACCAAATCGATTTAGACCAAATATTTAACCCTAGTTCACTACTTCAGCCTTCTAGATGGTTTTAACGGGTTTCCTATCGAATTTTCAACCCGAACTGGTCAAACTAGCCTGATAAGCTAACCCAATAACAACTCGAAACCGGTGCACATTGCAGCCCACCCAACCTGAAAATCTTAATGGACATATTTCGTCCAGACCCTCTAAAGCCCAACACCGAATTGGCCAAGCCGAAACCAACCTGCACCGGCCTGTTGACACCCCCAAATTCTGTGCGTTGGTGTACAAGTGGATCAGAATGATCGTGGATTCGTCGGCTTCATGAGTATGGACTTGTCATTGCCCTTTTGCCCAAAATTGTAGGGGACCGTCGGAACGACATCTCTATGGGTATTTTTAGAACATGAACTTTCTTTTAATTACCAATTGTTTTATTCCTAATGTTTTTTAAGTCTAGGGTAGGTGTAAAATAGATTTTTATAAAATAGATTTTTACCTATTTTTTTAAAATGACTTATCATTATGTCACTATCAAGAGATTATTTTTGCATGTTTTTCAAATGTATTTGTTAAATGACAAGAATTAACATGTCCAAAATATAATATAATCGTGAATAAGACGAGACTTACGTATTATAATGTCGAAAAATCAAGGAATGAATTAGGCCAAACTGTCTGACACGAGACAGACCAAGGAGCATGATACATAAAATAGTAGATATATAATTGATGTCAGCAACAATGACGCCACATGCCTACATGAAGCAGAGGGCAGGATTCTGGCCGAGAGAGGAAATGTATCATTCCTGCTTATCAGCCTCCACAATAAGATGCGTGTGTACTAATATAGATTGATGAAGACCGCATCTCCATGAAAGCAAAGCAGCTGGTTCGGAGACTGCCAGCAACTATTTTCCGGAGTGGTCCCTGAGAATAAATCCCAATCCTCTTGTGTAGATCTGAAGAACTCGAGGTAGGGTGTATTCCCATTGATGGAGGACACAGAAGAAGATAAAAATTATTGATAGGCAGCTTTAGCCCTTTCGATTAGTTTAATTGGGGACCAATCGCCATGGTTAAAAATCAACACGTTTGTAGACAGCCATACGTTTTTAGACAGCCATAGAAAGTAGGAACAGATTGCATGGGAATCAAACTTTGGATACACCACCGTTAAATCCAGCTATGAATTGTTTGCTCATGCTTAAAAGGAACTCTATCAAAGAATGAACTTCCAAATCATACTGCCCTTGCATATGGCCATATGGGCAATGGAGTAAGACGTTTAATACCAAATCTGCCCCCTCTTATTGAATGAAGGTTGGGGTGTGTGATTGTATGTACACGGCTTGTGTGTAAAAAATTGAATCGTTGTTTAAAAAAAAATGTTTGCAAGAACCGGGCAGAAAAGGCATTCATACAAGTTTGAATCTTTATGATCATTGCAACTTCCCCTTTTACTTTCAGGGAAAGCAGGACTCTATTGTGAGAGAGAGAGAGAGAGAGAGAGGGGGAGAGAGAGGTCAAATAAAATAACAAAATAATGGTGAAAAGACAAAAAATTCATCATGTTGATAGGGATGCAATTGAATACATTAGGGGATTGTTGAATGACACCTCTATTGTATTTTGGATATGATACATTGTTTGAATTTCCCTAGAGTCTTATTTCTAACCCTTTTTTTAAGTCAATGGTGAAAGAGGGTTTTCACATTTACCAAAAAGAAAAAAAGAAGAGGGTTTTCACAAAATCCATGAAAATAATCTCTCATTGACTAGCATTTTGATAAACATGTGATTGACAAAAGGGGGAGAAAGTTCTGCTCGACTGCAGCCCCTTCGCCCTCTCACATGGGGTGAAATGACCACTTTACCGCTTTGTCCCTAGTAATTTCACCACCTCTTGTGAGAGTGTATGTGCGCACAGCCGAATAAAGAACCTTGATCTAACAAGAAATTATCCTCACTAAACAAAATTGGTATATTATGTTAAGAGGACAAAAAAAATGGATACTTTATTAAGAATAGATAAAAAAAAAAAATCCCTCTGATAAATTATAATCCATGTAACGATATTTTTGTGTTACTTTTTGTTTTATTGGTCTGCCATGGGGGTACAAGATGGGGATTCTGGGCCTGGTTTTCTAAAACCACCAAAACCCAAACCGACACTCCCTAGTGGGATGATGATGTACTTAGGGGGGTTCAAATAGGGAAGCTTTAGTTTTTTCGTGGGCCAATTTGCTTTCCTACTTTCCCGGCTGAGTTTTTGTTTTTTCATCATCTGTCGTTTTCCTCTAAGCTGAGCATCTTTCTGATCTGATTTGGCACAAGTTCGTCCTTGAAAATTTTTAACTTGAATTCCATGTTGTCGAGTAGTATTTACAGCTAGAAAAAGGGGGAAGTCAGACAACATAAGAATCCAAAGCTTCATCTTCTTTTCCTTTTTCTTTTTTTTTTTTTTTTTTTTTTGGTAAGAAAATCCAAAGCTACTTATGAGCGAGTTGCCGTAAAGTTGTTGATTCTAATCTATGGTGCGACATCATTGTACACATTTTAAAAAAAAAGGGAAAGGAAAAGGCCGTTCGATACGATTTGATTTGAGAGGATTGAGATGAGTGGGGGGCAGACGGTATATTTCGAAAAATTTCGTTCCCTTCTCTCTCCCAATCCAGTTGGCAGAGAAAAGACAATATTTCAGACCCACCACCTCTTTCCCGTCCATGAAGGCGAGATTGCTGCCGCATCTCCAAACACCTCCCTTCCCCAAACACATCCACACTCACTCAGCCCAATAACATAAGGAACTCATATGTTTTGGGACACAACTGAATGGTCATGGAGTTGATTGTTGTTGGTATAAATATCACCGATCAATAAGAGTGCAACCCGTGAATGTTTTCGGATCTGTTAAGTTATTGGGGGAAAAATTCATCTTTCACCAAAGATTACTCTCAGGGGTACATTCGTCATTGACAGCAAGTCAGGGGAAAATCGTCCAATGAAATTCTGCATTGTACTTCAAGACGTGTGGGATCCACTTCTCATGTAACCACAATAAACCCTACAAATAGTTCCAAAATTCAAGGTCAAATCATTTTATTCAATATGTTACTGTTTCACCTACTCGCACTATCTGTTTTACCTACCCGCACTAACAACTCTACCCCATAATCCCTTTCTACCCCTGCTTTATTCATTTACTAGGTCGGACCATCGACTTCATTACTTGTTTGCCTGGAGTCCTGACTTAAGTATTGGAACGACTCTAGGGTATAAGTCCGACATTTTTTGCCCTATTCTTGTTGTCTACAGGTTGACCCCACTTCAAAAGATCTTGGCGTGGATTATATCAACAACAATTGCAGTCAAATTGTCTTACACATATGATTAGTAACATGACCTTTGTTGCTAAGGAGTCTACAATGTTGTTAATCAAATGTAGTGTAAAGAGAAAGTAACAAATTAAGAGGATACACCTCTAAAGGCACCAGGTGGGACTTGTAAGTAAGAAATGAGTTTCTAACTATTGGATGCAACCACATTATGGTCAAGGAAAATTGGAAATTGCTTGTAGTGGTCTCGTGCGAATGGCTAGAGTTTGAGGCACTTTATGGTCCCCTCAATGGTCGCAGACAATGTAGCCTAGGCCACCCTTTTGCCTAGGGTTGTAATTAAGCTTCAGTTAAACGGTAGTTTGCTGTAATTGTGCCATCATAGTCACTTCCTTTGGTGACCAATTGTTCTGACTAAACGTGAGTTCGTTCTTGGCACACTAGACATACGGTACCCCAGCAGATAAAAGAATAGAATCCCAAGCCATCATGGCTTAGTTGGCTTCTTTGAGATAAATAGTAGTCCATCCTTGAAGCCAACTATTGTTGCACTAAACTGGATTAGCTCGCTCAAATTTCCTACACTAGGATGAAAAAGGACACCGTGTAATTGTCACATCTCAATTCCGCATTGTTCAGAATGGTGTGATGAACCGCTAATAAGCCAACGGTTCAACCAAGATCTCAAATAGGCTGTGTCCGTTTGCTTAAACCATACACATCCACAACCATAATCAGAGTAAATACACAATAGCAGAAGTCTTAAATATTAAATGAACTGAGAATCTAAATGTGATAATCATAAATAAATACCAATTATCTGTCATTGACTGAGACATAAGTAAATAAAATAATCAATTACATTTATTCAATAATCCAAATAAAATCTAATCGAAAACGCATGAGTTGTATTCGCATGACAAATCATGCGTCTCCATTATATCTTCTGCGTCCATCGTCGCAACATGCCCGAATGCGGGAGCATTCATGTAATCTTCCACGGTCATACCTGCATCATCAACTAAAATATTTGAATTTAAAAAAGATGAGCACACATCACGGCTCAGGGAGCAAACAAAACAATGCAACAAACATATGCATGCATTCAATTCATATCTGTGGTCTGGTATATAAGTTTGCAATGTGCTATAGAAAGGTTTGATGGCCGCCTCACCTCTATACACGAGTGTGTGAAGCAGTCCAATGAATATCGACATTGCTGTCCCACATGCACCCACCATGGAAACAGTGTACTCAATGGGTATTGGCATTAAAGTGCCACATGCTCTCATACCAACACGTAAGCCCCTATTGGCGAGGGCTTGCAAACTGGGCTCGCAACTAACCAATCCTAATGTCAAACAGTGTATCAAAGACCTCACCCCAGCATCCCTCAATACATCCATAGAGATAGAGCTAAGGCCCCACGACACAGTCAGAGACTACACGGTCCGAGACCACCTCTCCTGATGTCCTACGACGTAATAGCTCTGCTAAGGTAATAGCGATACGACGATGTTAGTGGACAAGACTTGAGTAGAGATAGAGCTAGAGTCTAGTGACCAGGACACACCACAATGTCACGTCCTCCCTCTGATGCTCCACTCGCATCAAGCACACTAACCACACACATACATTCACATGCCTATTCCTAGCATTATCATCATCATCATGTTATAAATAAACAGAATTAAATATGCATGAATATTAATAGCAAGAATATTGGATGACATGTTGAATGCACATTACAAGCATACACGCATAGAATCAGTCATGGCATTGGACTCAATAAATCAAAACAGTTTATTATTAGCCAATTAGTTTAGGTCTTGTTCCCTCACCTTTGATTGAGTGTAGATCCTCTTTCAAGTTTTAAGAATCACTGTTAGATCACTAGAAAAACCTAACAAGTCGATAGATTTTCATTAGAATTAATTCCAACAGTTTTAATCTTGCTGTATTGCTAGGGTCGCAGGTTGGGTCGCAGGTAGGGTAGCAGGTTTCTGAGACCCCAGGATGTAGGGTCGGTCATAGGGTGGGTTACCCATCGACCCCAGGTGCGACCACAGCCTCCCCTGGACTTCCCAAGGGCATGGGAACGATCCTGTAGTCTATTAGGGTCGGTTACCAATCAACCCTATGTGCTACCATACGTAGTTTGAGTCGACCTTTCATTCTACAGTCAATTTTTTCATGTTTGAATCCTTTAGCTTACTTTTATAGTCCATTCTATGATTGTTCTATGGCTCAAAACTCCAAGTTACACACTTTACTTTGTTTACAATGATTTCCTCCATGGATTCCATTGAAATTTATCCATGGATGGATGATTTGGGTTTCTCCTAAATCTTACCCTCTTTATAAACTATTCTAGGGTCTTACATAATTCATGGCAAATGTATTCATACCTTAGGGTTGCTGAGATTCAGAGATTTCTCTAAATTTCTTCTCCAATTCTCCTTCTCTTTTCCTTCTCTTCTCCTTCTCTTCTCTTTTTCTCACATTCAATTAGGGTTTCAAAAGGAGTGAAAAAGGCTAAGGGACATCCTATTTATAGAGAAAACCTCCCAAAATAAGTCCCATTGAGATTAGGAAAGGATCCCCTTGAAATTAGGAAAGTTTCCTAATTACGGTTTCAGTCTGTCATCCTAGGGTCGTTGCTAGGGTCACAGGATCCGTCAACCCTAGGGTCTTAAGTCATCCGACCCTAGGACTGAAAAGTCATGGCTTGGACTCTGTTGAGGTGGGGTCGACCCTACCTGTTTAGGCATGCGACCCTACCCTCAAATTTACTATTTTTGGGTCAATTTCATACCTGGTCTTGTGATTTCCTTCACGCACTTGGTCCTCTTGGCTTGACCATGATAGGCAGACCTAGTACAAGGTGGTAACACCGGTTAGTTTGATACGGATCTTACAACTCCCCCTTCTTATTAAAAATTTCGTCCTCGAAATTGATATATACCTTCCGAGTCGAAAAGATGAGGGTATTGCTTTCACATAACATTCTCTTCTTCCCATGTGATTTCTTCTATATCTCTACTTCTCCCGGTGACTTTAACATAATAGATGTCACGGTTGCGTAGTCGTTGAACCTTTCGGCTGGTGATTTCAGTTAGTGCTACTTCAAATGTCAAATCATCAGTCAAATCAGGTGGATCTACTGTCAAAACGTGCATTGGATCTCTGACGTACTTCTTCAATAATGAAACATGGAATACATCATGCACACTTGACATAGATGGTGGTAGTGCTAATTGGTAAGCCACTTTTCCACGTTTGGCTAGAATCTCATATGGCCCGACATATCTCGGACTTAGTTTTCCTTTTTGTCCAAACCGTTTTAAACCTCGCATAGGTGATACTTTTAGGAATACCTTATCACCTACGGTAAATTCAAGGTCTCGGCGTCGAGTATCTGCATACTGTTTCTGACGATTCTGAGCCGTTTTTACTCTTTCCTTGATAATGTCGACTACTCGACATGTCTCTTCAACAAATTCTGATCCAACAATGCTACGTTCTCCAACTTCATTCCAAAACAAAGGAGTTCGACACTTCCTACCATACAGTGCTTCATAGGGTGACATCTGTATAGTAGCCTGATAGTTGTTGTTATAAGCGAACTCGATCAATGGTAATTTTTCATCCCATGATCTTTTAAAATCAATTACACAGGCTCGAAGCATGTCCTCTAAAATCTGAATGGTACGCTCTGACTGTCTGTCCGTCTGAGGATGGATTGCAGTACTAAACTTCAATGTTGTACCCATAGCCTTTTGCAATCCTTTTCAAAACTTTGAAGTAAATCGTGGATCTTTGTCGGACACAATGCTTTCAGGTACATCGTGTAATCTGACAATATTATCCACATATAACTTAGCTAACCTCTCCAGTGTATACTGAGGTCGTATAGCTATAAATCGAGCCGTTTTAGTCAGGCGGTCTACAATCACCCAAACTGCGTCAACTACTCGGGGAGTCAATGGTAACCCGGTGACGAAGTCCATAGTGATGCAGTCCCATTTCCATGCTGGTTCCGGTAACGACTGCAACAGTCCTGCAAGCCTTTGTCATTCAGCCTTCACTCTTTGACAATTTAGGCATTGAGACACGAATTTAGCTACATCTGCTTTCATTCCTCTCCACCAATATAATTTATTTAAATCATGATACATTTTTGTACTTCCAGGATGTATCGAATAGACGGTGGTATGGGCTTCCTTCATTAGTTGGTGTCTAATGTCCAAACTTTCTGTTTCAGGTACACATATTCTTTCTTTGTACTTCAGTACCTTTTCATTGTCCAAGGCGAACTCAGGGATAGTCCTACCTTTTTCAATGTCCTTTTGTACCGTTCTTAGATAAGGGTCTGATTTAATAGCTGTTTTCACTTCATCAATTATATCAGGTACAATCTTCAATGTGGCAAACATATTTGAAAACTGAGGAATAAACCCTTGGTTGGTTGGTTCACCCGGTGCATCTAACACGAACTGCTCATTACCGTAATTGAACACTTTTCCGGTAGTACACATTGCGGCAGTTGTGTTAACCTCTCATTGAGATTTTGTCATTGCTTTTCTACTCAGTGCATCAGCTACCACATTAGCTTTCCTCGGATGATACTGGATATCACAATCATAGTCTTTCAATAGTTCCAGCCATCTTCTTTGTCTCATATTCAGCTCCTTCTGATTAAAGAGATAAGTAAGACTCTTATGATCTGATTTAATCTGAAATTTCTCTCCGTACAAGTAATGTCTCCATATCTTGACAGCATGTACCACTGCCGCTAATTCCAAGTCATGAGTGGGATAGTTCTTCTCATGTGTCTTCAGTTGTCTTGAGGCATATGCAATTACTTGTTCTCCTTGCATAAGTACACATCCTAAACCCAATCCTGACGCATTAGTGTACAAAATAAATGGATGTCCTGGTATAGAAATAGTCAAGACCGGAGCAGATATCAATCTAGCCTTCAACGTTTGAAAACTCTTCTCACATTTATCAGTCCAAGCAAACTTTTTGCCCTTCTTAGTCAAACTGGTGAAAGGTACGGCAATTCGGGAATAGTCTTCCATGAATCGTTGATAATACCCAGCTAGACCTAGGAAACTTTTAATTTTTACAACGCTTTTCGGTGCTTCCCACTTCACAATGGCTTCAATCTTGCTAGGATCCACTTTAATTCCTTCAGCGGATACAACATGGCCTAGGAAAGCGACTTCATTTAGCCAAAACTCACACTTTGTAAATTTGGCGTAGAGCTTCTCTTTCTGTAATCGCTGCAGAGCGACGCTTAGATTCATAATATGAGTTTCCTTGTCCTTGGAGTAGACCAATATATCATTAATGAATACAATGACCGACGTATCCAACATATCATGGAATACCCGATTCATAAGTTCCATAAAAGTTGCTAGTGCGTTCGTCAATCCAGAAGACATGACCAAAAATTCATAATGTCCATATCTGGTCCTGAATGCTGTCTTGGGAATATCACCATCCTTAATCTTCAACTGATGGTATCCTGACCGAAGATCGATCTTGGAGAACACCTTGGCACCTTGCAACTGATCGAACAAGTCATCAGTCCGAGGCAATGGGTACCGATTCTTGATTGTCAGCTTATTCAGTTCCTGGTAGTCTATACACAGTCGAACACTACCGTCCTTCTTCTTTACGAATAAATACTGGCACTCCTCATGGTGATATGCTAGGTCTGATGTAACCCTTGTCCAGTAGTTCTTGTAACTGTACTTTTAATTCCTTCAGTTCGGTAGGAGCCATTCGATAAGGTGCTTTAGATACTGGTGTGGCTCCGGGTATCAGATCTATAACAAACTCTGTAGCTGGGCCGGGTGGTAGTTGTCACACCCCAATTCCGCATTATTCAAAATGGTGTGATGAACCCTTAATAAATCAACGGTTCAATCAGGATCTCAAATAGGCTGTGTCCGTTTGTTTAAACCATACACATACACAACAATAATCAGAGTAAATACTCAACAGCGGAAGTCTTCAATATTAAATGAACCGAGAGTCTAAAGGTGATAGCATAAATAAATTATTCAATTATCTTCTAAATACTAAGACATAAATAAAATATTTAATCAATTACACCGTCTGTATAATTTAAATAAAAACTAATAAAAAACGTAAGAGTTGCACTCGCATGATGAATCATGCGATTCCATCAAAACTTCAGAATCCATTGCCGCCGCATGTCCATACATCGGAGCATTCATATAATTTTCAACCGTGGTACCTGCATCATCAACTAAAAGCATTCGACGTCGAAAGGGTGAGCACACATCACGGCTCACTGAGCAAAGAAAATAATGCAACAAACATATGCATGCATTCAATTCATATCTTTGGTCTGGTTTATAAGTTTGCAATGTGCTATAGAAAGGTTCGGAGGCCGCCTCACCTCTATACACGAGTGTGTGGAGCCGCCCAATGAATACGGCATTGCCTTCCCACATGCACCCACCGTGGACAAGTATACACCCAATGAAAATGGCATTGCTGTACCGGCTGCCCATACCAACACGTAAGCCCCTATTAGCGAGAGCTTGCAAACTGGGCTCACAACTAACCAATCCTAATGTCAAACAGTGTATCCGAGGCCTCACCCCAACATCCCTCAATACATCCATAGAGATAGAGCTAGGGTCTGGTGACCAGGCTGAACCACAATGCCACGTCCCACCCTGATGCCCTACAAAGTATTAGTTCTGCTAAGATAATGGCGATACGATGATGTTAATGGACAAGACTTGAGTAGAGATAGGACTAGAGTCTGGTGACCAGGCTGAACAACAATGCCATGTCCTCTTCCTGATGCCCCACTCGCATCAAGTACACTAACCACACACATACATTCACATGCCTATTCCTAGCATCATCATCATCATCATCATGTTATAATAAACGAAATTAAATATACATGAACAGTAATAACAAGAATAGTAGATGACATGGGATATGCACATTACAATCATACAACATAGAATCATACACGACATTAGACTCAATAAACGAAGACAGTTTATTATTAGCCAATTAGTTTAGGTCTTGTCTCCTCACCTTTGATTGAGTGTAGATCATCTTTCAAGCTCTATGAGTCACTTTTATATCACTGGGAAAACCTAACAAATTGATAGATTCTAATTAGAAATAAATCCCAACAATTTAAGCTTGCTGTAAAGCTAGGGTCGCAGGATGGGTTGCAGGTATTTGAGACCCCAGGGTGTAGGGTCGGTCATAGGGTCGGTTACCCATCGACTCTATGTGCGACCACAGCCTCTCTGGAT
This sequence comes from Protea cynaroides, assembly GCA_028583415.1. Taxonomy (NCBI): domain Eukaryota; kingdom Viridiplantae; phylum Streptophyta; class Magnoliopsida; order Proteales; family Proteaceae; genus Protea; species Protea cynaroides. The sequence continues at coordinate 82,302,228 of CM053266.1, forward strand.
TTCTCAAGAGCATGGGGTTGATCCTGTAGTCTTGTAGGTCCATTCTAAGAATGTTCTATAGCTCATAACTATGATTTTTACACACTTTCCATTGTCTATGATGATTACTTTCATAGATTCCTTCGAAACTCATCCATGGGTAGATTGATTTGGGTTTCTCCCAACCCTAACTTCTTCATAAGCTACTCTAGGGTCTTTCATAATTCATGGAGAATGTATTCATACCTTAGGGTTGCTGAGATTCAGTGATTTCTCTGAATTCCTTCTCTTTAGTTGTTTATCAAATTCTCCTTCTCTTCTTCTTCTCTTCTTTCTCTTCTCTTTCCCTCACTCTCAATTAGGATTCCAAAAGGAGTGAAATAGGCTAAGGGACGTCTTATTTATAGAGAAAAACATCCCAAAATACGTCCCATCGAGATTAGGAAAGGAAATTCCTGAAATTAGGAAAGTTTCCTAATTCACGGTTTCAGTCTGTCACTATAGGGTCGATGCTAGGGTCGCAAAATCTGTCGACCCTAGGGTCTCAAGTCATCCGACCCTAGGACTGAAAAGTCATGGGTTGGACTCTGTTGAGGTGGGGTCGACCCTACCTATTTATGCATGCGACCCTACCCTCATATTTACTGTTTTTGGGTCAAATTCATACCTGGTTTTGTGATTTCCTTTACGTACTTGGTCCACTTGCTCGACCATGATAGGTAGACCTGATATAAGATGGTAAGACCGGTTAGTACGGGTCTTACAACTCCTCCCTGCTTATTAAAAATTTCATCCTCAAAATTTGTACATACCTTCCGAGTTGAAAAGATGAGGGTATTGCTTTCGCATTGCATTCTCTTCTTCCCATGTGATTTCTTCTATATCTCGACTTTTCCAGGTGACTTTAACATAGTATATGTTGTGGCTACGTAGACGTTGAAACTTTCGACCGGTGATTTCAGTTGGTGCTACTTCGAACGTCAAATCATCAGTTAGATCTGGTAGATCTGCTGTCAAAATGTGCGTTGGATCTCTGACGTACTTCTTTAATAAGGAGATATGAAATACATCATGCACACTTGACATAGATGGTGGTAGTGCTAACTGATAAGCCACTTTTCCACGTTTGGCTAGAATCTCATATGGCCCAACATATCTCGGACTTAGCTTTCCTTTCTGTCTGAACCGTTTTAACCGTGCATCGGTGACACTTTCAAGAATACCTTATCACCGACAAGAAATTCAAGGTCTCGGCGTCGAGTATCTGCATATTGTTTATGACGATTTTGAGCCATTCTTCTTCTTTCTTTGATAATGTCGACCACTCGACAAGTTTCTTCAACAAATTCTGGTCCAACAATGCTATGTTCTCCAACTTCATTCCAAAATAGAGGAGTTCGACATTTCCTACCATACAGTACTTTAGAGGGTGACATCTGTATAGTAGCTTGATAGCTGTTGTTATAGGCGAACTCGATCAATGGTAGTTTCTCATCCCATGATCCTTTAAAATCTATTACACAGGCTCGAAACATGTCTTCAAAAATCTGTATGGTACGCTCTGACTGTCCGTCCATCTGAGGATGGAATGCTGTACTAAACTTCAACGTTGTACACATAGCCTTCTGCAATCCTTCCCAAAACTTTGAAGTAAATCATGGGTCTCTGTCGGACACAATGCTTTCAGGTACACCGTGTAGTCTGACAATATTATCCACATACAACTTGGCTAACCTTTCTAGTGTATATTGAGGTCGTATTGCTATAAAGCGAGCTGTCTTAGTCAGACGATCTACAATCACCCAGATCGCATCAACCACTCGAGGAGTCAATGGTAACCCGGTGACAAAGTCCATAGTGATGCAGTCCCATTTCCATGTTGGTTCTGGCAGCGGTTGCAACAGTTCGGTAGGTCTTTGTCGTTCAGCCTTCACCCTTTGACAGTTCAGGCATTGAGACACGAATTTAGCTACATCAGCTTTCATTCCTCTCCACCAATATAATTTCTTCAATTCATGATACATCTTTGTACTTCCAGGATGTACCGAATAGGCAGTGGTATGAGCTTCCTTCATTAGTCTGTGTCTAACGTCCGAGTTTTCTGTTTCAGGAACACATATTCGTCCCTTGTACTTTAGTACCTTTTCTTCGCCCAAGGTGAACTCAGGAATAGTCCTACCTTTTTCGTTGTCTTCTTGTACCGTTCTCAGATAAGGGTCAGATTTAATGGCAGCTTTCACTTCATCAATTATATCAGGTACAATCTTCAATGTTGCAAACATATTTGAAAACTGATGAATAAACCCTTGGTTGGTCGATCCACCCGGTGCATCTATCACGAACTGCTCATTACCATCATTGAATACTCTTCCTGTAGTACACATTGCTGCAATCGTGTTAACTTCTCCTCGAGATTTTATCATTGCTTTCCTGCTTAGCGCATCAGCCACTACATTAGCCTTTCCTGGATGATACTGGATATCACAATCATAATCCTTTAATAATTACAGCCATCTTCTTTGTCGCATGTTCAACTCCTTCTGATTAAATAGATAAGTAAGACTCTTATGATCTGATTTAATCTGAAATTTCTCTCCATACAAATAATGTCTCCATATCTTGACAGCATGTACCACTGCCGTTAATTCCAGTCATGAGTGGGGTAGTTCTTCTCATGTGTCTTCAGTTGTCTTGAAGCATATGCAACTACTAGTTCTCCTTGCATAAGTACACATCCTGAACCCAATCCAGATGCATCAGTGTATAAAACAAATGGTTGTCCTGGAATAAGAATAGTCAAGATGGGAGCAGATATCAATCTTGCCTTCAATGTTTGGAAACTGTTCTCACATTTGTCAGTCCAAATAAACTTCTCTCCTTTCTTAGTCAAACTGGTAAGCGGTACGGTGATCCTGGAGTAGTCTTCCACGAATCGTCGGTAATAAGCTAGACCTAGAAAACTTCTAATTTCTGCAACACTCTTCGGTGCTTCCAACTTCACAATGGCTTCAATCTTACTAGGGTCTACTTTAATTCCTTCAGCGGATACAACATGGCCTAAGAAAGCGACTTCATTTAGCCAAAACTCACACTTTGTAAATTTAGCGTAGAGCTTCTCTTTCTGTAATCGCTGCAGAGCGGTGCTTAGATTCATAATATGAGTTTCCTTGTCTTTGGAGTAGACCAATATATCATTAATGAATACAATGACCGACGTATCCAACATATCATGGAATACCCGATTCATAAGTTCCATAAAAGTTGCTAGTGCGCTCGTCAATCCAAAAGACATGACCAAAAATTCATAATGTCTATATCTGGTCCTGAATGCTGCCTTTGGAATATCACCGTCCTTAATCTTCAACTGATGGTATCTTGACCAAAGATCGATCTTGGAGAACACCTTGTCACCTTGCAACTGATCAAACAAGTCATTGATCCAAGGTAATGGGTACCGATTCTTGATTGTCAGCTTATTCAGTTCTCGATAGTCTATACACAGTCAAACAGTACCGTCCTTCTTCTTTACGAATAATACTGGCGCTCCCCATGGTGATATGCTTGGTCTGATGTAATCCTTGTCTAACAATTCTTGTAACTGCACCTTCAATTCCTTCAGTTCAGTAGGAGCCATTCGATAGGGTGCTTTAGATACTGGTGTGGCTCCTGGTATTAAATTTATAACAAACTCTGTAGCTCGGTCAGGTGGTAGTCTTGGTAATTCTTCAGGAAATACATCTGGGAAGTCACGCACAATATCAATATCCTCCATTCGTGGGGCTTCCTTGGTGAGGTCGACCATTGAGACCAGATACCCAACTCCTCCTTTCTCAAGGCATTTTCTAGCCTTCAATGCAGAGAGGATGAGTTTCCGTTTACGGGATAGTTTGGTTCCCGCAAAACTAAACTCTGTTCCTTCCTTGTCTTTAAATGTCAGCTTCTTTTTTGTACATAATAGGTTTGCAGAATGTCGAGCTAACCAGTCCATTCCCAAGATGACGTCAAAGTCTGCCATCTCAAGTTGGATCAAGGTTGCATCCAAAGTTTTCTCGTCAATAAGAACTGGACATGGTCCATAACCCTTTTCTAATTCCACTTCTAGTCCCATTGGCGATCGTACAAGCATATTATAGTCTAAAGATTTGAGGGGTAGATTTAGCTTCTTTCCAAACGATATAGATATAAAAGAATGAGTAGCTCCAGAATCAAAGAGTACTCTGGCGGGTATGCCATTAATAGGTACGATACCTATGATTTGTTTTAATTTAGTCTACATGCTCACACAATGTAATCACAAAGTGAAAGGTTCAGGTCATACCTTTGACCACATCAGGTGATGCGGCAACATCTTCAGATGTAACTGCATAAACCTTTCCTTGCTGTAGCTGCTTCCTGGGCTTAGGACACTCCCTTGAAATATGTCCCACTTGATTGCAGTTAAAACACCTTAATTCTTCACCATTTTGCTTCGGTTGCGATGGGGCTGCTGAGGTAGTCTTGGCTACAGCATTAAAGCCTTGAGTACGGAAGGGTTTGAATGTCCTTGTATTCCCTCCGTTATATGAAGTTCCAGTTGGCCTTTTAATACCACTGTTTTGAGCAAAATAGCTCTCTTTTTGGCTCACTCTATTACTCGAGCAATTTGTACCGCTTCATTGTAAATTTTCTTTTCCAAGCCCAAAACATGCTCACGGATGTTTCCCCTAAGTCCCATGACGAACCTTCGGGTCTTTGTATTTTCCTCTTGCATATTGACTGGTGCAAAGAAGAACAACTCCTCATAACGCTGTTGATATGCGTCAACAGTCATCTGTCCCTGATATAAACTCAGGAACTCTCTCTCCATAGAATCTCTGAAACTTCTAGGAAAGTACTTCTCAAAGAATGCCTCCTTATATATACCCCAAGTCAATTAGGTGTGCTGGGTTAACAAGTATGTCCTGGTAGACTTCCACCAATGGTGTGCATCGCCCTTTAGCATAAATGTGGCGCACAACACTTTCTCTTCTTCATTCACTGTCATCATCATAAAGTTTCTTTCCATTTCATCAACCCAGTGTGCTAGCCATAAAGGATCTGCTAGCTTGCCATTAAATTCTTTGGGCTTCATCTTTAGGAAACGCTCGACCAGTCTAGAGTGGTCCAGCTGATACGGAGCATAGGCCTCATTCATAGGTGGTTGGTACTGATATCCACCCTGAGCTACTTCAGGGTTCTGTACTTGAGCCTGCATGCCTGGTGTTTGAGGTGCATGGGGTACCGTGTTACTTCCCCCTGGTACTGTGCTTGCCTGTCCTGTTGGCATTGGTGTTGTATGTGCAGCTGGAAAAGTCATGCCTATGGCAGCTTGCATATTAGATTGCACCTGTTGTATTTGCTACAACTGTTGTGCCAAGTTCATTACCGCCGTAGCCAAATCTGTAGGTGGGACTGGCAAGTTAATCGGATTTGTCTGGCCATGTCTGGCCATTAGCCACTGGCCGTGCCGTATTCAGATTCTCTCATGCTTCCTGATTTACGTGGTTGTCTTCCTCCATAGGTGGTGGTGGTGGAATTGGGTCACGTTCTCGTCTGTTCCCTCTTCGCCCAGCCATTTCCTGTTCTGGTGGTAGTAGTGTCTGAAAACAATCATAGCACATGTGAGGCCATCAATATAAATTATTCTCTTAAGTCCAAATCCAACTAATCAATACAAATTTCAAAATTTTCAGATCATTCTGGCAAAAATACTGTATTTTCCATCGTAGGGTCGATGATATGGTCCGTCCTTATGCGACCCCAGGGTATGCGACCCTAAGAATTACTGTCAGCTTACCGAGAGCCTAGGGTCGATGTAGGGTCGGTATACATCCGACCCTAGGTCCGATCCCTAGTTCTCTGTCAGATCATTGAGAGGCTAGGGTCGATGACAGGGTCGATCGTAGGGTCGCATGTCTTGGTCGAATTGTGTGACCCTATGGTCTAGAATCAGGTTTTTAATCCTGATTTTGGGATTCATTTCCCATTCTTTCTCCTTCCTTCCAACTCAACTCGGTTTCCTGAGTTGCTACAATAGCGACCCCTGGTGTTTGGTGATCTTCTCTTCCATTTGTGACTTTCGCTCCATCTCTTCAGGTATACTCTCTACTATTTCGTATTTTGAAGCTTTCAAAACTAGGTTTTTCCCCATTTATGTCGTTTACTTCAAATTAAAAATTTTCTAACATGTATGAAATTAACCCAAAAACAGTCAATTATGAGCGTGTGGTCGCATACCTAAATAGGTGTGACCGACCACACCTCAAAATAATGCAACCACATGAATTTTGGTTGTGTGGTTGCATATTTCAGAAGGTGTGGTCGACGGATTCTGTGACACCACCTCTGACCACACGAACCCAGTCGGAAACCAAAATTAGAAAACCTTCCTAATCCGAAGGGGGTTCTTTCCTAAACTCATTAGGGCATATTATGGAGGGTTTTCCTCTATAAATAGGACATCCTTAGCCTCTTTCACTCTTTTAGAACTTAAACTGAAAGTGAGAGAGAGCGAAGAGAAGGAAGAGAAGGAAAATTGAAGAGGAAGACTAAGGAGGAGGAAAATTCAGAGAAAACTCTGAATCTTCAGCAAGCTTAAAGTATGAACATATTTCCCATGTTAAATTGAGAGCCTAGAATAGTTCATGAAAGAGATAGGATTTAGGTGAAACCCAAATCATCAATCCATGGATAAATTCCAAAAAAATCTATGGGAGGAAATTATATGGACAAGGGATTCTATATAAAATACTAGTTCTAAGCCATAGAACAATCATAGGAAGGACCATAATGATAAGCCAAGGAATCTGAGCATGAAAGAATTGGAGTTGAGAGTGAAAGGTCGACCATCACACACACATGTCCAACCACATGCCCTCGGGAAGTTTCCAGGGAGGGTGTGGTCACAGGATATGCGACCACACCCTGTGACCACATACCCTGTAGTCACAGAAACTGAGACCACAGGTGCTGCCACACCTGCGACCCCTCAGTTTATGTTAGTCTAAATTCATGGGAATTAATTCTAATTTAAAATCTATAAATTTGTTAGGTTTTCAAGTGGTCTAAGAGTGAATTACAAAGCTTGAACGAGGATCTATTATCGACCAAAGGTGAGGGAACAAGACCTAAATTAATTGGCTAATAATAAACTATTTTTATTTATTGAGTCCAATACCATGAATGATTCTATGCTTGTATGATTGTAATGTGCATTTCACATGTCATCCAATATTTCTGTTATTACTGCTCATGCATATTTAATTCCATTTATTTATAAAATGATGTGATGATGATGCTAAAAATAGGCATGTGAATGTATGTGTGTGGTTAGTATACTTGATGCGAGTGGGGCATCAGGGGGAGGACGTGACACTGTGGTTCATCCTGGTCACCAGACGCTAGCTCCATCTCTACTCATGTCTTGTCTACTGACATCGTCGTATCGCCATTACCTTAGCAAAACTATTACGTCATAGGGCATCAGGGCAGGTGGTCTCGGACCGTGTAGTCTCTGACTTTGTCGGGGGGCCTTAGCTCTATCTCTATGGACATATTGAGGGATGCTGGGGTGAGGCCTTTGATACACTGTTTGACATTAGGACTGGTTAGTTGTGAGCCCAGTTTGCAAGCCCTTGCCAATAAGGGCTTACGTGTTGGTATGGGTAGGGCATCATGGGAAGTGTCATGCGGTGTTTGATCCGGGAATTTTAGCTCTATCTCTATTCCATGATGGGTGCATGTGGGACGACAGTGGTGTTTGATCCATTAGGTGGCTTCACACACTCGTGTATAGAGGTGTGGCGGCCACCAATCCTTTTTATTGCACATTGCAAACTTATGAATCAGATCAAAGATATGAATTGAATGCATGCATATGTTTGTTGCATTGTTTTGTTTGCTCACTGAGCCATGATGTATGCTCACCCTTTCAACGTCAAATATTTTTAGTTGATGATATAGGTCCTACAGTAGAAGATTATATGAATGCTCCGATGTATGGACATGTTGCAACAATGGATGCAGAAGCTATGATGGAGTCCCATGATTCGTCGTGCGAGTGCAACTCATGTGTCTTTGATTAGATTATTTGTTGGATTTTTTAGAAGATGTAATTGATTAATTTATTTTATTTTATGTCTTAGTCTTTTGGAGATAATTGGATACTTTATTTATGTTATCACTGTTAGATACTCAGTTCATTAATATTAAAGACTTCCACTATTGTTTATTTACTCTGATTATGGTTGTGGACGTATATGGTTTAAGCAAAGGGACATGGCCTGTTCGAGATCCTGGTTGAACCGTTGGATCATAGACGGTTCATCATACCATTCTAGTTGGTTTAGAATTGGGGTGTGACAACTTCGTATCAGAGCTCTTGGGCCCTGCCTATTAAATCGGTATACTCCCACAAAAGTTCGTGAACTGAGTTAGGATAAAATTTAAAAACTTTAATAAGAACTCACCATAAGCACCTGTGTTGTATGAGACAAAAATTAAGAAAGAGAATAATGTACTATTAAGATGAGAAATAAGTTTCGTATACACATCAATAAAAATAATATATATATATATATATATATATATATATATATATATACGAATCAGAATACGGTCCATAATCCAGACAGTTACTCTGTAGTACAAGAAAAAAGAAAAATATGCATCATGGAGCTAGAGGTGCTGGAGGAGGAGGTGCCTCACGATCTCGATCATAATCCTCAGCATATACCCTCGTAAGCCAGGCTACCTGAGTCTGGGTCATCTGGAGACTAGCTGCCAGATCCACCACCCGCTGATCAGTCTCACGCTGGGCCTCCCAAATCTCACGCAGCAGCCCCATCACGTCATCTGGTGGTGAGTGCGAAGGACCAGCTGAGTGGGAAGGAACCTGAGAAGGGCCAACTCCAGTAGAACGCTGTGGTGATGGTGGAGGTATGACGTCCACATCCATGTACATACGATCATCATCCTCAGCATCACCCCCATCGACTCCTACTGCTGCTGCTGCTGCCGCCTCAGCGTCTGCTCTCTTGACCCGAGTATGGGGACGCACCATAGCGTTCCTCTCCTCGTCACTGACCTGTGCATCACGCATCCCCATCTTGCAGATGACCTCCTAGTCAAGGTCAGACGAGAAGGTGTCCTCATGGATCCTCTCATCAACCAAGTCGACATGCAGGCGAGTGAGTAGAGTAGTGATCAAACGCCCGTAGGGCAGGTTGCCCATTTGACCAGGCATCGCAGCACGGATCATCGTCCTGATGATAATGTATGGAAGGCAGACGGGCTGCCTAGTGCAGATGCAGTACAAGAGATACTGGGTCAACTGGGAAATCTTCTCATAGTGGCGACTCTGAGGAATCAGGTTGTGCTGAATAATCTTGCAGTACACCCGAGGTTCGGCCATAGGTTGACTGCCTTCATCTCCCAGCGATCATCCCTAAGAAGCTAGCGGTAAATCTCTGCACGCATCATCAAAGATAGGAACTGGGGTTCCTTGGGTGCATAGTATACTAAGGGGCCATCATTTGATATGCCCAGGAGGTCAGCCAACTCCTGGTAGTTAAAGGAGATCTCCACCCCTTTAACATAACTAGTGATCCTGAGCTCCCTACCCCTGTCTGTATCATTTGTATCACCCACTACCTGGAGATTGCAATAAAACTGCTTCACCAGTGCAGGACAGGTTCAACCCTCATATAATATCACGGGGAGCCAACCCATATCACCAAAGGCACCCTCCACATTAAACAAGGCTAAATTAGCCAGGTTTACACAACGACCCCCTTCCACCTTTTTACGCTCATAACGAGCATACTGAGTCTTTGATTCATTGGACTGGAAGCGAAGAGGATCATGAACTCTGGGAACTTTGGTGCGAGCCATGTTATCTGCAAAGTCACAGACAAATAAACAAGATATGAGTTATAGAGCAAAACTCAAAATTTTGGCATTATAACAGCATGATTTGGCCAAAAGCCTCACTTTTCACCCAAACAGTTGGGCAGGAGGACTTACATATGTTCCAAACCATCCTGCAAGGCTCATACAGTTGGAAATTTTAACTAGGAAAATCGAATTTGAAGAAATTTTAACAATTTGGAAAAATCTCAAAAATTAGGTCAAAAATAGAAAATTTCAAGTTTATCAAAAACTAACCGATGAAACTCAAATTTTCTTCAGGGCTTTCATCCATTGGGTGCTCAATAGCAAAAGGCCCCAATAAAAATCAAATTTTTACGGTTAGAAAAATTTTAATTTGAAGAAAATGCTATAAATGGAGAAAAACCTAGTTTTAAAAGCTTAAAACTGAGGACCAGTAGAGAACATACTTGAAGGAACGGAGCAGAGGTCATAAATGAAAGAAAGAATCACCAAATATGAGTGGTCGACACTGTAGCAACTCAGTGGAAGCGAGTTGAGTTGAAAGCAAAAGAGAAAGTGGAAAATGACTCCAAGAATCAGGTTTAAAAACCTGATTTGGGGTCGTGTGGTCGCAAAATTCGACTAAATATGCGACCACACGATTGACCCCACGATCGACCACAGGCTCTCAGTAAGCTGATAGACTTCATGTGGTTGGAACCTGTGGTCGCACATATTGCGACCACCCGATCGACCACAAGCTCTCGGTGAGCTGACAAACTTCGTGTGGTCGGACCCTGTGGTCACACAAATTGCGACCACACGACCGATCACAGGCTCTCGGTGAGCTGACAGGGTTTTGTGAGGTTGCATACCCTGTGGTCGAACATATTGCGACCCCGCCATCGACCACACGATGGAAAATACAGTATTTTGACTATATGACTTGGAAAATTGGAATTTACATTGATTAATTGGATTTTGACATGGGAATGACGTATATTATGATTGCCTCACATGTTCTTTGATTTTTCAGATACTACCACCACCAGAATAGGAAATGGCTGGGCGAAGAGTTACCAGGCATGGACGTAACCCAATTCCTCCACCACCACCTGTGGAGGAAGATAGCCATGAAAATCCTGAAGGATAAGAGGATAAAAATGTGGCACCACCAGGAGCTAATGGCCAGGCTAATCCTACAAACTTGCCAGCCCCATCTACAGATTTGGCTACAGTAGTAATGAACCTAGCACAACAGCAGCGGCAAATACAAATGGTGCAAGCCAATATGCAAGCTGCTATGGGAATGGCTTTTCCAGCTGTACATACTATACCTATACCAGCCAGAGAAGCTAGCACTGTACCAGGGGGTAGCAACACGGTACCTCAAGCACCTCAAATGCCAATTGTACAAGTTCCAGTACAAAACCCTGAGGTAGCCCAAGGCAATTACCAGTATCAACCACCTATGTATGGGGCCTATGCTCAATATCAGTTGGACCATTCTCGACTGATCGAGCGCTTCCCAAAAATGAAGCCTAAGGAATATAACGGCAAGCCAGCGGATCCTTTGTGGCCAACTCATTGGATCGACGAGATGGAAAGGAATTTTATGATGATGACTGTTAATGAGGAGGAAAAAGTACTGTGTGCAACATTTATGCTGAAGAGCGATGCACACCACTGGTGGAAGTCTACTCGGACTTATCTATTAACAAAGCACGCCCAATTAACCTGGGCTATCTATAAAAAGGCATTCTTTGAGAAATTTTCCCAGAAGTTTCAGAGATGCTATGGAAAGAGAGTTCCTAAGTTTGTATCAGGGATAGATGACTGTGGATGCATATCAATAGTGTTATGAAGAGCTGTTTTTCTTTGCTCATCTAGCATCTAGGAGGAAAATACTAAAACCCGAAGGTTCATCATGGGACTTAGGGGAAGCATTCGAGAGCATGTTTTGGGGTAAGAAAAGAATGTTTATAATGAAGCCGTACAGATTGCTCGAGTACTAGAATCGAGCCAGAGGGAGAGCTACTTTGCTCAGAATAGAGGTATCAAAAGGCCTAATGGGAATTCATATAACGGAGGGAACACAAAGACCTTTAAACCCTTCCGTACTCAAGGATTTAATGCTACAGTCAAGACTACTCCAACCGTCCAATCTCAACAGAAGCAAATTAGTGAAGGAGTAAAATGCTATAACTGTAATCAAATGGGACATTATTCAAGGGAGTGTCCTAAGCCCAGGAAGCAGCTACAGAACAGAAAGGTTTATGCAGTTACATCTGAGGATGCTGCCGCATCACCTGATGTGGTCATAGGTATGACCTGAACCTTTCATTTTGTTACCTTGTATGAGCATGTAGACTAAATTAAAACAAATCACGGGTATCGTACCTATTAATGACATACCCGCCAGAGTACTCTTTGATTCTAGAGCTACTCATTCTTTTATATCTGTGTCATTTGGAAAGAAGCTAAATCTACCCCTCAGATCTTTAGACTATAAATTGCTTGTATGATCGCCTATGGGATTAGAAGTGGAACTAGAAAAAGGTTATGGACCATGTCCAGTTCTTATCGGCGAAAATATTTTGGATGAAACATTAATTCAACTTGAGATGGCAAACTTTGACGTTATTTTAGGAATGTATTGGTTAGCTCGGCATTCTGCAAACCTATTATGTGCAGAAAAGAATCTAACATTTAAAGACAAGGAATGAGCAGAGTTTAGTTTTGCGGGAACCAAACTTCCCTGTAGACGAAAACTCATCCCCTCTGCATTAAAGGCTAGAAAATGTCTCGAGAAAGGAAGAGTTGGGAATTTAGTATCCGTGGTTGATCTCACCAAGGAAGTACCACGAATGAAAGATATTGATGTTGTGCGTGACTTTCTAGATGTATTTCTTGAGGAATTACCAGGACTACCACCCGACCGAGCGACAGAGTTCGTTATAGACCTTATACCTGGAGCCACACCAGTATCTAAAGCACCCAATCAAATGGCTCCTACTGAACTGAAGGAACTGAAGGTACAATTACAGGAATTACTGGACAAAGGTTATATCAGACCCAACATATCACCATGGGGAGCGTCGGAATTGTTTGTGAAGAAGAAGGACGGTAGTGTTCGACTGTGTATAGACTATCGAGAATTAAATAATCTTACAATCAAGAATCGGTACCCGTTGCCTCGGATTGATGACTTGTTATATCAGTTGCAAGGTGCCAAGGTGTTCTCCAAGATTGATCTTCGGTCAGGATACCATCAGTTGAAGATTAAGGAAGGTGATATTCTGAAGACGGCATTTAGAACAAGATATGAACATTATGAATTTTTAGTCATGTCTTTTGGATTGACTAACGTACCCGTAACTTTTATGGAACTCATGAATCGGGTATTCCATGATATGTTGGATACGTCAGTCATTGTGTTTATTGACGATATATTGGTCTACTCCAAGGACAAGAAAACTCTAGTCATGAATCTAAAAGCCGCTCTGCAGTGACTAAGAAAATAGAATCTTTACGCCAAATTTACAAAGTGTGAGTTTTGGCTGGATGAGGTCGCTTTCTTAGGCCATGTTGTATCCGCTGAAGAAATTAAAGTGGATCCTAGCAAGATTGAAGCCATTGTAAAATGGGAAGCACCTAAGAGTATTGCAAAAATCAAAAGTTTCCTAGGTCTAGCTGGGTATTACCAACGATTCGTGGAAGATTACTCTAGAATCGCCGTACCTCTCACCAATTTGACTAAGAAATGAGAAAAGTTTGTTTGGACCGACAAATGTGAAGAAGGTTTTCAAACATTGAAAGCTAGATTGATATCTGCTCCCATCTTGACTATTCTTATTCCAGGACAACCATTTACCTTGTACACTGATGCGTTTAGGTTGGGTTTAGGATGTGTGCTGATGCAAGGAGAATAATTAGTTGTGTATGCCTCAAGACAACTGAAAACACATGAGAAGAACTATCCTACTCATGACTTGGAATTAGCAATAGTAGTACATGCTGTCAAGATATGGAGACATTATTTGTATGGAGAGAAATTTCAGATTAAGTCAGATCACAAGAGTCTCACTTATCTTTTTAATCAAAAGGAGTTGAACATGAGACAAAGAAGATGGCTGAAATTATTGAAGGATTATGATTGCGATATTCAGTATCATCCAGGGAAAGCTAATGTAGTTGCTGATGCGCTTAGCAGAAAGGCAATAATAAAATCCCAAGGAGAGGTTAACACGACTGCGGCAATGTGTGTTATAGGAAAAGTATTCAATCATGGTAATGAGCAGTTCGTGATAGATGCATCGAGCAGATCAACTAACCAAGGGTTTATTCATTGGTTTTCAAATATGTTCGCAACATTGAAGATTATACTTGATATATTAGATGAAGTGAAGGCCCCTATTAGATCAGACCCTTATCTGAGAACGGTACAAGAAGACATCAAAAAAGGTAGGACTATTCCTAAGTTCACTTTGGACGTTTAAAAGGTACTAAAATATAAAGGAAGAGTGTGTATTCCTGAAAATGAAAACTTGGATATTAGACACAGACTAATGAAGGAAGCTCACACCACCGCTTATTCGGTACATCCTGGAAGTACGAAGATGTATCATGATCTGAAGAAATTATATTGGTGAAGAGGAATGAAAGTGGATGTAGCTAAATTTTTGTCTCAATGCCTAAATTGTCAGAGGGTAAAGGATGAAAGGCAAAGACCTGCAGGATTTTGCAGCTACTGCCAGAACCAGCAGGGAAATGGGACTGCATTACTATGGACTTCGTCACTGGGTTACCATTGACTCCCCGAGTAGTTGACGCGGTCTGGGTGATTGTAGATCGTCTGACTAAGATAGCTCGCTTCATAGCTATACGACCTCAGTATACCCTAGAGAGGTTAGCCAAGCTATATGTGGATATTATTATCAGATTGCATGGTGTACCTGAAAACATTGTGTCCGATAGAGACCCACGCTTTCCCTCAAAGTTTTAAGAAGGATTACAAAAGGCTATGGGTACAACGTTGAAATTCAGTACTGCATTCCATCCGCAGACAGACGGACAGTCGGAGCGTACCATTCAGATTTTAAAAGACATGCTTCGAGCCTGTGTTATTGATTTCAAGGGATCATGGGTTGAGAAACTACCATTGATCGAGTTCGCCTATAACAACAGCTATCAGGCTACTATACAGATGTCACCCTATGAAGCACTGTATGGTAGGAAGTGTCGAACTCCTCTGTTTTGGAATGAAGGGTGAACGGAGTATCGTTGGACCAAAATTTATTGAAGAGACTTGTCGAGTAGTCGACATTATCAAGGAAAGAGTTAGAACTGCTCAGAATCGTCAGAAACAATATGCAGATACTCGACGTCGAGTCCTTGAATTTGTTGTTGGTGATAAGGTATTCTTGAAAGTATCACCTATGCGAGGCTTAAAACGATTCAGACAGAAAGGGAAGCTAAGTTCGAGATACGTCGGGCCATATGAGATTCTCGTTAAACATGGAAAAGTAGCGTATTAGTTAGCACTACCCCCATCTATGTCAAGTGTGCATGATGTATTTCATATCTCATTATTGAAGATGTATGCCAGAGATCCAACACACGTTATAACAACGGATCCACCGGGTCTAACTGATGATTTGACATTCGAAGTAGCACCAACTGAAATCACCAACCGAAAGGTTTAACGTCTATGCAACCGTGACATTTATTATGTTAAGGTTACTTGGAGGAGCCGAGATATAGAAGAGATCACATGGGAAGAAGAGAATGCTATGCGAAAGTAGTATCCTCATCTTTTCGACTCGAAAGGTATGTGTTCGAGGACGAAATTTCTAATAAGAGGGGGGGAGTTGTATGACCCTATCAAACTAACCAGTCTTACCACCTTGTATCAGGTCTTCCTATCATGGTCGAGCCAAGTGGACCAAGTGCGTAAAGAAACCATAAGACCAGGTATGAAATCAACCAAAAAACAATCAATTATGATCGTGTGGTTGCATACCTAAACAGGTGTGACCGACCACACCTCAAAATAGTGCAACCACATGAATTTTGGTTGTGTGGTCGCAGATTTCAGAAGGTGTGGTCGACAGATTCTGTGACCCCACCTCCGACCACATGAACCCAGTCAGAAACCAAAATTAGAAAACCTTCCTAATCCGAAAGGGGTTATTTCCTAAACTCATTAGGGCATATTATGGAGGGTTTTTCTCTATAAATAGGACATCCTTAGCTTCTTTCACTCTTTTAGAACTTAAACTAAAAGTGAGAGAAAGAGAAGAGAAGGAAGAGAAGAAAAATTGAAGAGGAAGACTAAGGAGGAGAGAAATTCAGAGAAAACTCTGAATCTTCAGCAAACTTAAGGTATGAACATATTCCCCATGTTAAATTGAGAGCCTAGAATAGTTCATGAAAGAGATAGGATTTAGGTGAAACCCAAATCATCAATCCATGGATAAATTCCAAGAGAATCTATGGGAGGAAATTATGTGGACAAGGGATTCTGTATAAAATACTAGTTCGAAGCCATAGAACAATCATAGGTAGGACCATAATGATAAGCCAAGGAATCTGAGCATGAAAGAATTGGAGTTGAGAGTGAAAGGTCAACCATCACACGTGTGGTTGCACGTGTGGTCGCATGATGTGCGACCACACGAGACACACATGTCCGACCACATGCCCTCGGGAAGTTTTCAGGGAGGGTGTGGTCACAAGATATGCGACCACACCCTACGACCACACACCCTGTGGTCATCCTGCGACCACACCCTACGACCACACACGCTGTGGTCGCAGAAACTGAGACCATAGGTGCTACCACACCTACGACCCCTCAGTTTCTGTTAGTCTAAATTCATAGGAATTAATTCTAATTTAAAATCTATAAATTTGTTAGGTTTCCAAGTGGTCTAAGAGTGAATTACAAAGCTTGAACGAGGAACTATTATCGACCAAAGGTGAGAAAAAAACCTAAATTAATTGGCTAATAATAAACTATTTTTATTTATTGAGTCCAATACCATGAATGATTCTATGCTTGTATGATTGTAATGTGCATTTCATATGTCATCCAATATTCCTGTTATCACTGCTCATGCATATTTAATTCCGTTTATTTATAACATGATGTGATGATGATGCTAAAAATAGTAATGTGAATGTATGTGTGTGGTTAGTATACTTGATGCGAGTGGGGCATCAGGGGGAGGTCGTGATACTGTGGTTCATCCTGGTCACCAGACTCTAGCTCTATCTCTACTCAAGTCTTGTCCACTAACATCGTCGTATCACCATTACCTTAGCAGAACTATTACGTGGTAGGGCATCAGGGGAGGTGGTCTCGGACTGTCTAGTCTCTGACTCTACCAGGGGGCCTTAGCTCTATCTCTATGGACATATTGAAGGATGCTGGGGTGAGGCCTTGGATACACTGTTTGACATTAGGACTGGTTAGTTGCGAGCCCAGTTTGCATGCCCTCACCAATAGGGGCTTTGAAGATAGTTCTATTGTAATCTCCAGGTGGTGGGAGATCACAATGACACTGAGAGGGGTAGGGAGCTCAGGATCACGAGCTACGTCAAAGGAGTAGAGATTTCCTTTGACTGCCAGCAGTTAGCGGATCTTTTGGGCATATCACATGACGACCCTTTGGTGTACTGTGCTCCCAGGGAGCCCCAGTTCTTTTCCTTGGAGATGCGGGCTGAGATAGACCGTCAACTTATCAGAGAGGATCGCTGGGAGATGAAAGCGATCAACCTACGTCCTGAGCCTCGGGTGTACTGTAAGATCATCCAACACAACCTGATACCCCAGAGTGGACATTACGAGAGGATCTCCCAGTTGACCCAGTACTTACTTTACTGTATCTGCACTAGGCAGCCTGTCTGCCTCCCTTATATTATTATGAGGACGATGATCTATGCTACGCTGCCTGGTCAGATAGGCAACCTGCTCTATGGGCATTTGATCACCACCCTGCTTACCCGCCTAGGTGTTGATTTAGTGGATGAGAGGATTCAGGAGAAGACTTTCTCATCCATTCTAGACTGGGAGGCCATTTGTAGGATGGGTGTCACACCCCAAATTCCGCACATCTCAGAATGGTGTGATGAACCGCTAATAAACCAACGGTTCAAGCAGGATCTCACATAGGCTATCCCGGCGTTATCCAAACTTACACACATCCGTAATCAAAATCAGAGAAAATACACAATAGCAGAAGTCTTATAATAACATGAACTGAGAAACGAAGATGATATCAATAATTTAATAGTAAATTATTCTATTTTCAACTGAGACATAAATATTTAAATACCAAATACATGTCTTAATAAATCCAATAAAGAAACCTATAAAACATATAATCAAATACACACGAGTTGCACTCGCAAGAGGAGTCGTGTGTATCCTCTTCAGCTCCAGCTTCTAATGCTTCCACGTTCCCGTACGCAGATGCATTCATATAGTCTTCAACGGTATAACCTGCATCATCAACTAAAAATATTCGACGTCAAGGGGTGAGCACACATCACGGCTCAGTGAGTAGCCAAAACAATGCAACAATACATATGCATGCAAATCAATTTATATCTTTGGTCCGGTTTAATGTTTGCAGTATGCAATAGAAAGGTTTAGGTAGTCAAAGGTCGCGTTTATTGACCCCGCCTCTATACACGAGTGTGTGACGTCACTTGAAGATCACGTTTATCGTCAACTCACATGCACCCAATCATGAACATTATATAACAAAGGTTATGTTTATTGCCATATAGTGCCATACCAACACGTAAGCCCCTGTCGGCGAGGGCTGTAAACTGGGCTCGCAACTAACCAATCCTAATGCCAAACAGTGTATCCAAGGCCTCACCCCAGCATCTCTCAGAATGTCCATAGAGATAGAGCTAAGGCCCCCCGGTAGAGTCAGAGACTACAAGGACCGAGACCACCTCCCCTGATACTCTACGACATAATAGTTTTGCTAAAGTAATGGCGATACGACGATGCTAATGCATAAGACTTGAGTTAGAGATAGAGCTAAAGTGCTGAGACCCGCCAAAGGTTAACGTTTATTGACGTTCTCATCACACCTCCCCTGATACTCGCTCGCATCAAGTACATCAACCACACACATACAAGCACATGCCTATTCCTATCATCATCATCATCATCATCATCATGTTATAAACAATAAAGTAAATATGCATGAACAAATAATAGAAATATTGGATGGCATGCTGTATGCACATTACAAACATACTCACATAGAATTAAGCATAGCATAGGACTTAAGAAATAGAAAATAGTTTTTGTTATTAACCAATTTAGTTTGGAGTTCTGGTTCCTCACCTTAGCTTGCTATAAGATACTTTTCCAAGCTTTAGAATCACCTTTACAGTGTTATTATATTGCTAGAAGACCTAACAAAGTCGATAGAATTTAATTAGAATTAATTCCAAATTTAAAAACCATTCTGTTAACTGAGGGTCGGAGGTAGGGTCGGAGTCAGAATCGACCCAGGATCGACCCTGGGTGCGACTCTTCCTTAACTTTGAACTTCTCGAACATTGAGGGTCGATGGTCAGAATCACCTAGGGTCGGATAGTCATCGACCGTCGGTGCGACCCTCCGTGCACTTTGGTCCAATTCCCTCTCTTTAATCCATTCTTCGTGTTTGGGGTCCTATGGCTTGCTTCTACATCCCATTAAACATTCATTCCATGGTCTGGAACCATGTATAACACACCTAGATTGCTTTCATGCATTCTCCTATGGTTTTTCATGAAAACCTAACCATAGATTGATGGTTTGGGTTTCTCCGAAATCACACTCTCAACAATAACTAACCTAAGGTCTGTAGAAACTCATGGAATTAGTATCCATACCTGAGAAGAATAATCTTTTACTGCAACTCTTCTCTTTTGGCTTAATTTTCTTCCTTGTTTCTCTTCTTCTTCTTTTCCTTCTCCTCTCTTTCTCTTAATTCAATTAGGGTTGTGAAAGGAGTGAAAGTGGCTTAGGGTCGTCCTTTAAATAGACTAGGAACATCCTAAAATAAGCCCCTTTAAGATTAGGAAAGAATCCAATCGAAAGTTAGGAAATTTTCCTAATTTCTATTTCGACAGAATCCGAGGGTCGATGATCCCGTCGACCCTAGGGCTCAAGATGTCTGACCCTCCCTTTAAATTTGAGGGTCTGACTTTCTGTTCTTGGGGGGTCTGACCCTCCTTGGCTGGGTATGCGACCCACCCCTAAAATTAAGTGTTTTTGGGTCGATTTGATACCTGGGATCTCGATCTCCTTCACGCCCTTGGTCCATTTGGCTCGACCATGACGGGTAAACCTGGTTCAAGGTGGTAATACCGGGTTAGATCGACACGGGTCT
The DNA here is from genome assembly GCA_028583415.1 of Protea cynaroides. Taxonomy (NCBI): domain Eukaryota; kingdom Viridiplantae; phylum Streptophyta; class Magnoliopsida; order Proteales; family Proteaceae; genus Protea; species Protea cynaroides. Next base: position 82,322,501 of record CM053266.1, read on the forward strand.
TACAACTCTCCCCAACTTATAAAAATTTCATCCTCGAAATTGTACGTACCTTCTGAATCAAATAAGTGAGGGTATTGCTTCCGCATAACATTTTCTTCTTCCCATGTAATTTCTTCCATGTCTCTACTTTTCCATGTGACCTTAACATAGTAGATATCTCGGTTGCGTGGACGTTGAACCTTTCGACTAGTGATTTCTGTTGGTGTTACTTCAAATGTCAAATCATCAGTCAATTCCGGCAAATCCACTGTCAAAACATGCGTTGGGTCTTAGACATACTTCTTCAATAGGAAAAAGTAAAATACGTCATGGACACTTGACATAGATGGTGGTAGTGCTAACTGATAAGCCACTTTTCCACGCTTAGCTAGAATTTCATATGGTCCGACATATCTTGGACTTAGTTTCCCTTTCTGTCCGAACCTCTTCAATCCTCGCATAGGCGATACCTTCAAAAATACTTTATCACCTACAGCTGTTCTCACTCTTTCCTTGATGATGTCGACCACTCGGCAAGTTTCTTCCACAAATTCTGGTCCAACTATACTACGTTCTCCCACTTCATTCCAAAACAAGGGAGTTCGACACTTCCTGCCATACAGTGCTTCATAAGGTGACATCTGTATAGTAGCCTGATAGCTATTGTTATAAGCGAACTCGATCAATGGCAACTTTTCATCCCATGATCCTTTGAAATCAATCACACATGCTCATAGCATATCTTCTAGAATCTGGATTGTACGCTTTGACTGTCCGTCTGTCTGTGGGTGAAATGCAGTACTGAACTTCAACGTTGTACCCATAGCCTTTTGCAATCCTTCCCAAAACTTAGAAGTAAATCGTGGATCTCTATCGGACACAATGCTTTCTGGAACACCATGTAATCGAACAATGTTATCCACATATAGCTTTGCTAACCTTTCCAGTGTATACTGAGGTCGTATCGATATGAAGCGAGCTGTTTTAGTCAGACAGTCCACAATCACCCAAACTCCGTCAATTACTCGAGGAGTCAATGGTAGCCCTGTGACGAAGTCCATAGTGATGCAGTCCCATTTCCATGCTTGTTCTGGTAATGGCCGCAACAGTCCTACGGGGCTTTTTCGTTCAGCCTTTACTTTCTGACAATTTAGGCATTGAGACACAAACTTGGCTACATCTGCTTTCATTCCCCTCCACCAATATAGTTTCTTCAGATCATGATACATTTTTGTACTTCCAGGATGTATCGAATAGATGGTGGTATGGGCTTCTTTCATCAGTCGGTGTCTAATGTCCATACTTTCTGTTTCAGGTACACATATTCTTCCTTTGTATTTCAGTACCTTCTCGTCATCCAAGGTGAACTCAGGGTTGGTCCTACCTTTCTCAATATCTTCTTGTACTGTTCTCAGATAAGGATCTGCTTTGATAGCTGTCTTTACTTCATCCACTATATCCGGTATAATCTTCAATGCCGCGAACATATTCGAAAACCGATGAATAAACCCTTGGTTGGCTGATTCATCCGTTGTATCTATCACATACTGCTCGTTGCCGTGATTGAATACCATTCCGATAGTACACGTTGCTGCAGTTGTGCTAACCTCTCCTTGCGATTTTATCATTGCTTTTCTGCTTAACGCATCCGCTACTACGTTCGCTTTTCCCAGATGATACTGGATATCACAATCATAGTCTTTCAATAGTTTTAGCCATCTTCTTTGTCTCATATTCAATTCCTTCTGATTAAATAAATAAGTAAGACTTTTATGGTCCGACTTAATCTGAAATTTCTCTCCGTATAGGTAATGTCTCCATATCTTGACAGCATGTACTACTGCCGCTAACTTCAAATCATGAGTGGGGTAGTTTTCCTCATGTACCTTTAACTGTCTCGAGGCATAGGAAATTACTTGCTCTCCTTGCATAAGCACACATCTTAGTCCCAGTCCCGACGCATCAGTGTATAAAGTAAATGTCTGTCCTGGAATGGGAATAGTCAAAATCAGGGCGGATATCAGTCTTCAGTGTTTGGAAACTCTTCTCACATTTGTCGGTCCACACAAACTTTTCACCTTTCTTAGTCAAACTGGTGAGAGGTACGGCAATCCGAGAATAGTCTTCTACGAATCTTCGATAATAACCAACTAGACCCAAAAAACTTCTAATTTTTGAAACGCTCTTTGGTGCTTCCCACTTCACAATAGCCTCGATCTTGCTAGGGTCCACTTTGATTCCTTCAGCGGATACTACATGGCCTAGGAATGCGACTTCACTTAGCCAAAACTCACACTTGGTAAATTTGGCATATAGCTTCTCTTTTCTTAAACGCTGTAGGGCTGCGTTTAGGTTCTTGATATGGGTTTCCTCGTCCTTGGAGTATACCAATATGTCATCAATAAATACTATAACCAACGTATCCAACATATCGTGGAAAACTCGGTTCATAAGTTCCATGAACGTTGCCGGTGCATTAGTTAATCCGAAAGACATAACCAAAAATTCATAATGTCCATATCTGGTCCTGAATGTTGTTTTTGGAATATCACCTTCTTTAATCTTCAGCTGATGATAGCCTGATCGATGGTCGATCTTAGAAAATACTCTCTCCTTGTAACTGATCGAACAAGTCATCGATCCGAGGTAGTGGATATCGATTCTTGATTGTCAGTTTATTCAACTCCCGATAGTCGATGCATAATCGAACGCTACCATCCTTCTTCTTTACGAACAACACCGGTGCCCCCCATGGAGATATACTGGGTCGAATATAACCCTTGTCCATTAGTTCTTGTAGTTGCACTTTTAATTCCTTTAGTTCCGTAGGAGCCATTCTATAAGGTGCTTTTGACACTGGTGCGGCTCTAGGTATAAGGTCTATCACAAACTCCGTGGATCGGTCGGGTGGTAATCCGGGTAGTTCCTCTGAAAATACGTCAAGATAGTCCCGCACGACATCAATATCTTCCATTCGTGGCGCGTCCTTGGTTAGGTCGACCACGGATACTAGATACCCGATTGCCCCCTTCTTAAGGCACTTCTTAGCCTTTAGTGCTGAAAGTATGAGCTTGCGTCTCCGGGGAAGTTTGGTTCCCGAAAAACTTAATTCTGCTCCTTCTTTGTCTTTGAACGTTAGCTTCTTTTCGGCGCATAATAGATTTGCAGAATGCCGAGCTAACCAGTCCATTCCCAAGATGACATCAAAGTCTGCCATCTCAAGTTGTATCAAGGTTGCATCTAAAGTCTTCTCTCCAATGAGAACTGGACATGGTCCATAACCTTTCTCTAGTTCCACTTCTAACCCCATCGGTGACCGTACAAGTAATTTGTAGTCTAATGTTTTGATGGGTAATTTTGTCTTCTTTCCAAATGACACAGATATAAATGAATGAGTAGCTCCGAATCGAAGAGTACTGGGCGGGTACGCCATTTATAGGTACAATACCGTGATTTATCTTTACTTAGTCTACATGCTCATTCAATGTAATTATAACTTTAATAAGTTTCGGTCATACCTGTGACCACATCGGGTGATGCGGCCGCATCCTCGGATGTACACAGCATATACCCGTCCCCGATGTAACCGCTTCTTGGGCTTTGGGCACTCCCCTTGCCATATGTCCGGGTTGGTTGCGGTTAAAACACTTCAGGACTTCGAATTTGGCTTTGGCTGAGGTTGAGCTGCTTGGAGTAGTCTTGGTTGCAGCAAGAAAATTCTGAGGACGGAAAGGCTTATACGTCCTGTTATTGCCTCCATTGTAGGAATTTTCGGCTGGCCTTTTGATGCCTCTGTTCTGAGTAAAATAACTCTCCTTCTGGCTCGATTCAATCACTCGAGCAATCTGGACAACTTCGTTATAAATTTTCTTCTCTAAGCCCAGAACATGTTCTCTGATGCTTCCTCTCAGTCCCGTGACGAACCTACGGGTTTTGGTATCTTCTTCTTGCATGCTAGTCGGTGCAAAGAAAAACAGCTCTTCGTAGCGCTGTTGATATGAGTCCACAGTCATCTGTCCCTGATATATGCTCAGGAACTCCTTCTCCATCGAATCTCTGAAGCTCCGTGGAAAATATTTCTCAAAGAAGGCTTCTTTATATGTAGCCCATGTCAGTAGGGCGTGCTTGGTCAGTAGATATGCTTTAATGGATTTCCACCAATGATGTGCGTTGCCCTTGAGCATGAAGGTGGCGCATAGTACTTTCTCTTCCTCTGTGATAGTCATCATGAGGAAATTTCTCTCCATCTCGTCTATCCAGTGGGCTGGCCACAATGGATCAGACGGTTTGCCGTTGAATTCTTTGGGTTTCATCTTCAAAAATCTCTCCACTAGTCGGGAGTGGTCCAACTGATTTTGGGGGTTTGCCCCAAACATATGGTGTGGATACTAGTAATCACCCTGAGCTGCTTCTCGAACCTGCACTGGAATCTGTGCAGCAGGTTGTGGAGGTGTCTGATGAGCTGGGTGGTTACACTTGCTTGTCCTGTGTGCATGGGTGCAGCCTGAGTGGCTTGAAACATAATTCCCATGGCAACCTGCATCTGAGCCTGTGCGTGTTGCATCTGCTGCAGCTGCTGTGCCAGATCCATCACCACTGTTGCTAGCTCTGGTGGTGGAGGTGGCAAATTTGTAGGGTTTGCCGGTTCTGGATTACCCGGTGCATAATTATTTTCGTGACTGGTCTCCTCCATGGGTGGTGGTGGTGGGACTGCATTTCGGGTTTGTCGGGTTACTCTACGTCCAGACATAATTCCTTTCGGTGATTGGTGGTGCCTGAAAATTGTCAAAATAGGTGAGAAATCATTCATATTTCATGTAAGCACGCTAACTGAATAATCAATTCCAATTCTAGCTCATTTTATAAAAAAATACTGTCTTTTCTATGCAGGGTCAATGGTGAGGGTCGATGGTATGTCCGACCCTTGGTATCCGACCCTGGGAATGACCTGTTCTTCCCGAGAGCTGAGGGTCGATGCGAGGGTCGATGGGTGTCCGACCCTTAATTTTCTGTCAGATTCCCGAGAGCCGAGGGTTGATGGGAGGGTCGATGGGTGTCCGACCCTCAGTTCCGACCCTTAGTTTTTTGTCAGGTTCCCGAGAGCCGAGGGTCGATGGTTCTAGTCGAATTGTCCGACCCTCAGACCAAAAATCAGATTTTTAAGATCCGATTCTGGGTCATTTCTTATTATTTCTCCTCCGTTTCGACTTGTCTCTCCTCTCTGAGTTGCTACAGTGCTACTCCACTGTTTTTGATCGGTTTGACTCCGGGTTTTGACGTCCACGTCATCCATACAGGTATGTCCTCTCATTTTTACCTGTTTTTAGGTTTTCTTTTCTAGGTTTTCGTCCATTTAACTCGTATTTTCCAAATTAAACTTTTTCCAATCGTAAAAATTCGATTTTTATTGGGGGCTTATGTTATTGGTGTCTCGAGGAACGAAAGCCCTAAAAAATTTCTGAGTTTCATACGTTGGTTATCGAGAAACTTGAATTTTCCCTTTTTGCCCTAATTTGTCAAAATTTTTGATTTTTTTGAATTTCTTCAAATTGGACATCGTCAGTTAAAATTTCCTACTGCATGTGGGTTGTAGGGTATGTTTAAACCTACGTAAGTTCTCATGCCCACTTGTATGGTGAGAAATGGGCTTTATGGTCAACTTACGTTGTTATTAAATCAAATTTCAGATTTTTATCCTATTAACCCCTTGTCTCCCTTTCTCTTTCTTATCTGCAAATACCATGGCTCGTTCCAAGATACCCAAAGTACGTGATCCACTTCGCTTCCGTTCTAATGAAGCCGAGGCACAATATGCCGACTATGCCCGTAAGAAAGTGGAAGGGGGTCGTATGGTGAACTTGGCTGAGCTAGCCTTATTCAACGTAGAGAGGGCATCTGGTGATATGGGGTGGCTCCCTGTCATCACCTATGACGCATGCACATGCCCGGATTTGGTCTGCCAGTTCTATTGTAATCTCCAGGTGGTGGGGAATTACAATGACGTCAAGCATGGTCAGGAGTTGCGCATCACCAGTTATGTCAAGGGGTGCACATTTCTTTTGATTATCGGAAACTGGCCGATCTGTTGGGCATACCTTATGATGGCCCCATGGTGTACTGTACGCCTAGAGAGCCACAGTTTGTTTCTATGGAGATGAGGGCAGAGATCGACAACCAGCTGTTACGCCCTGATCGTTGGCGGATGAGAGCTCGTTATTTGCGTCCAGCTCCACGGGTCTTCTGCAAGATTATCCAGCATAATCTGATCCCGCAGAGTGGGCACTATGAAAGGGTTTCTCAGCTAACCCAGTTTTTGATATACAGTATCTGCACTCGATAGCACGTCTGCCTTCCATACATCATCATGCGGACTATGATTAGTGCTACATTGTCCGGTCATAGGGGTAATCTACCCTGGACGCATGATTACAGTGCTACTGACCCATCTGGGGGTTGACCTGGTAGATGAGAAGATCCAGGAGAAGACCTTCTCGTCGCCTCTAGATTGGGAGGCAATCTACAAGATGGGTATGCGGGATGCCCAGGTTAGTGATGAGGAGAGGAACGCGATGGTGCGCCCTCACACTCGTATCGAGATGGCTGATGCTGAGGCTGTTGCTGCCGCTGCTAGAGCTCGTGTGGATCCTGTCAACGATGATGACCGTATGTATATGGATGTCGACTCGATACCACCGCCTTCAACTACACATGCGGCTGGTGTTGGTACTTCTTCTGCGGTGGATCCTGTACCTGAGGCTGGTCCTTCGCATGCGGCTGGTCCTTCACTCCCACCTTTTGACATGATGAAGATGCTGCAGGAGATCAGGGAGGCTCAGCGCAGATCTGATCTGAGGATGGAGGAGTTGCTAGACGCAGAGCGAATGAGGGTGGATGAGCTGTTAATGGTCCAGCGGGCGACTGATAGGAGGGTAGTCGATCTTGCAGCTAGTCTCCAGACGACCCAGACCCAGGTGGCCTGGTTGACTAGGGTCTATGCTGAGTACTATGACCGAGATCGTGAGGCCCCGACTCCTCCTTCGCCTCCAGCTTCTTGATTGTACTTTATTTTCTTGTACTACAGAGTAACTGTCCGGGTTGTGGACTGTACTCTGCTTTAGTTATGTATATACATTTTGTTTCTCTCACTCATTGTATGTAACTTGTTTCCCCTTTAATAGATGTATTATTCTCTTTTTAAATTTGGTCTCAATCATCACTTGTGCTTACAGTGTGTTTATATTACTGTTTTTACTTTTATCCTATCTCAGTTCACAATTGTCTTGAATGTATGTTAGTTCGGCGGGCAAGGCCTGAGACGCTCTGATACCAAGTTGTCACACCCCAAATTCCGTACATCTCAGAATGGTGTGATGAACCGCTAATAAACCAACGGTTCAACCAGGATCTCAAATAGGCTATCCCCACGTTATCCAAACTTACACACATCCGTAATCATAATCAGAGTAAATACACAATAACGAAAGTCTTATAATAACATGAACTAAGAAACTAAGATGATATCAATAATTTAATAACAAATTATTCTATTTTCAACTGAGACATAAATATTTAAATACCAAATACATGTCTTAATAAATCCAATAAAGAAACCTATAAAACATCTAATCAAATACACACGAGTTGCACTCGCAAGAGGAGTCGTATGTATCCTCTTCAGCTCCAGCTTCCATTGCTGCCACGTTCCCGTACGCAGATGCATTCATATAGTCTTCAACGGTATAACCTGCATCATCAACTAAAAATATTCGATGTCGAGGGGTGAGCACACATCACGGCTCAGTGAGTAGCCAAAACAATACAACAATACATATGCATGCAAATCAATTTATATCTTTGGTCCGGTTTAAAGTTTACAGTATGCAATAGAAAGGTTTAGGTAGTCAAAGGTCGCGTTTATTGACCCCGCCTCTATACACGAGTGTGTGATGTCACCCGAAGATCACATTTATCGTCAACTCACATGCAGCCAATCATGAACATTATATAACAAAGGTTACGTTTATTGCCATATAGTGTCATACCAACACGTAAGCCCCTGTTGGCGAGGGCTGTAAACTGGGCTCGCAACTAACCAATCCTAATGCCAAACAGTGTATCCAAGGCCTTATCCCAGCATCCCTCAGAATGTCCATAGAGATAGAGCTAAGGCCCCCCGGTAGAGTCAGAGACTACAAGGACCGAGACTACCTCCCTGATACTCTACGACATAATAGTTCTGCTAAAGTAATGGCGATACGACGATGCTAATGCACAAGACTTGAGTTAGAGATAGAGCTAAAGAGCTGAGACCCGCCAAAGGTTAAGGTTTATTGACGTTCTCATCACACCTCCCCTGATACTCGCTCGCATCAAGTACATCAACCACACACATACAAGCACATGCCTATTCCTATCATCATCATCATCATCATGTTATAAACAATAAAGTAAATATGCATGAACAAATAATAGAAATATTGGATGGCATGCTGTATGCACATTACAAACATACTCGCATAGAATCAAGCATAGCATAGGACTCAAGAAATAGAAAACAGTTTTTGTTATTAACCAATTTAGTTTGGAGTTCTGGTTCCTCACCTTAGCTTGCTATAAGATATTTTTCCAAGCTTTAGAATCACCTTTACAGTGTTATTATATTGCTAGAAGACCTAACAAAGTTGATAGAATTTAGTTAGAATTAATTCCAAATTTAAAAACCATTCTATTAACTGAGGGTCGGAGGTAGGGTCGGGGTCAGGATCGACCCTGGGTGCGACCCTCCCTTAATTCTGAACTTCCCGAACACTGAGGGTCGATGGTCAGAATCACCTAGGGTCGGATAGTCATCGACCCTCGGTGCGACCCTCCGTGCACTTTGGTCCAATTCCCTCTCTTTAATCCATTCTTCATGTTTGGGGTCCTATGGATTGCTTCTACATCCCATTAAACATTCATTCCATGGTCTGGAACCATGTATAACCCACCTAGATAGCTTTCATGCATTCTCCTATGGTTTTTCATGAAAACCTAACCATAGATTGATGGTTTGGGTTTCTCCGAGATCACACTCTCAACAATAACTAACCTAAGGTCTGTAGAAACTCATGAAATTAGTATCCATACCTGAGAAGAATAATCTTTCTCTGCAACTCTTTTCTTTTGGCTTAATTTTCTTCCTTGTTTCTCTTCTTCTTCTTTTCCTTCTCTTCTCTTTCTCTTAATTCAATTAGGGTTGTGAAAGGAGTGAAAGTGGCTTAGGGTCGTCCTTTAAATAGACTAGGAACATCCTAAAATAAGCCCCTTTAAGATTAGGAAAGAATCCAATCGAAAGTTAAGAAATTTTCTTAATTTCTATTTCGACAGAATCCGAGGGTCGATGGGAGGGTCGATGATCCCGTCGACCCTAGGGCTCAAGATGTCCGACCCTCCCTTCAAATTTGAGGGTCTGACTTTCTATTCTTGGGGGGTCCGACCCTCCTTGGCTGGGTATGCGACCCACCCCTAAAATTAAGTGTTTTGGGTCGATTTGATACCTGGGATCTCGATCTCCTTCACGCCCTTGGTCCATTTGGCTCGACCATGACGGGTAAACCTGGTTCAAGGTGGTAAGACCGGGTTAGATCGACACGGGTCTTACAATGGGCATGCGGGATGCTCAGGTCAGCGATGAGGAGAGGAATGCTCTAGTGCGTCCTCGTATTCGGGTAGAGGTGGCAGACGCTGAGGCGGCAGCAGCAGCAGCAGAAGGAGCAGGGGCTCATGGGGGTGATGATGAGGATCGCATGTATATGGATGTGGATGCTATAACTCCTCCATCACCTCCATATTCTACTGGAGCTGGTCCATCTCGGGCTCCTTCACACATGACTAGTCCTTCACGCCCACCTTCTGAAGATATTATGGGGCTGTTGCGTGAGATTAGGGAGGCCCAGCGCTCGTCGGATCAGCGGATGGCCGAGCTAGCAAGTAGTCTCCAAGTGACCCAGACTCAGGTGGCCTAGTTGACTAGGGTGTATGCTGAGGACTATGATAGAGATCGCCAGACACCTCCTCCTCCAGCTTCATGATGTATATATATTTTCTTTTGTTTTTCTTATATTACAGAGTAATTGTCCGGATTGTGGACTATACTCTGATTTGGATATGCATAACCTTTGCTTTTGATTTGATGTATATAAAGCTTGTTCCTTCTTTTATATGTGAATTATTCTTTTTCTTAATTTTGTCTCATACAACACAGGTGCTTATAGTGTGTTCTTATTACAGCTTTTAAATTAAATCCTAACTCAGTTCACGAACTTTTATGGAAGTATACTGGTTTAACAGACAGGGCCTGAGAGCTCTAATACCAAGTTGTCATACCCCAATTCCATACTATTCAGAATGGTGTGATGAACCTCTAATAAACCAACGGTTTAACCAGGATCTCGAATAGGCTGTGTCCGTTTGTTTAAACCATACACATACACAACAATAATCAGAGTAAATACACAATAGTGAAAGTCTTCAATATTAAATGAACCAAGAGTTTAAAGGTGATAACATAAATAAATTATTCAATTATCTTCCAAATACTAAGACATAAATAAAATATTTAATCAGTTACACCATCTGTATAATTTAAATAAAAACTAATAAAAAACGCAAGAGTTTCACTCGCATGACGAATCATGCGATTCCATCAAAACTTCAACATCCATTGCTGCCGCATGTCCATATACCGGAGCATTCATATAATCTTCAACCGTGGTACCTGCATCATCAACTAAAAGCATTCGACGTCGAAAGGGTGAGGACACATCATGGCTCATTGAGCAAACAAAACAATGCAACAAACATATGCATGCATTCAATTCATATCTTAGGTCTGGGTTTATAAGTTTGCAATGTGCTATAGAAAGGTTCGGAGGCTGCCTCACCTCTATACACTAGTGCGTGGAGCCGCCCAATGAATAAGACATTGCTGTCCCACATGCACCCACCATGGACAAGTATACACCCAATGAAAACAGCATTGCTGTACCGGCTGCCCATACCAACACGTAAGCCCCTATTGGCGAGGGCTTGCAAACTGGGCTCACAACTAACCAATCCTAATGTCAAACAGTGTATCCAAGGCCTCACACCAGTATCCCTCAATACATCTATAGAGATAGAGCTAGGGTCTGGTGACCAGGCTGAACCACAATGCCACGTCCCCCCCCCTGATGCCCTACGATGTATTAGTTCTGCTAAGATAATGGCGATACGACAATGTTAGTGGACAAGATTGAGTAGAGATAGGGCTAGAGTCTGGTGACCAGGCTGAACCACAATACCACTGTGAGGATAGTGAATGTCCACCCACGCTGAATGGACAATAAATGATTTGGAGTCGCCACCTATATTAAGGTCTAGGACCTAAAATGTAGCCTCATCCTGAGATAAGACATCTATTGACTCATGACCCAACATATCGGCTTTGGTCCAACAGAGAACGGGTAAGCGTTCAAAGTACAGTTTGGGAAGGTGTTAGGCACCCAAAGCTGCCCGATCCGAAAATCGGCCTCCTATGTGATTCTACTTTCCTTAGACTCTATGGTTCTGACTGTTCATGGTCAATGGATGATGACTAGGGCTCATGGGGGATCCTATGCCAAGTTGCTAAGTTCTTCTAGCTTAAGTTCAGCCAAACATGTTCTCAAAGTAAGAAAACAAATAAAATAATATACAATGAACCGAACCAAAGATGGTTCGGTGATGGACTGAATTTGAGATGTCTAAAATGTCTCAAATTGCCTATGTATTCCAATCTTGGAAATCAAGTCCAAAAACGTAGTTCGAAATGGAAAGTGATTAAGGTTTATGGATGTGGATTATGATTAAGCTTTCTTAGATTCAATTTATTCAAGTTGAAGGTTATGCTTGATGATGATTGAGATTGAATCTAGAGATAGCCTAAATGGATCGAAGTGAACGAGGATATGGATATGGGGAACCTAAGGATACTAAGATGGGGTACCGTACTTGGAGAGTCCTCCAAGTTGCCTACGTATTCCAGAGGTCCTGGAAATCAGGTACAACGTAGTTCGTTACATGGGTTGTACTCTCAGGGAGTGATGTTTGTACTCTTAGGGAGTAAGGTTTGTACTCTCAGGGAGTAAGGTTGTACTCTCAGGGAGTAGGGTTTGTACTCTCAGGGAGTGATGTTTGTACTCTCAAGGAGTGATGTTTGTACTCTCAGGGAGTAAGGTTTGTACTCTCAGGGAGTGATGTTTGTACTCTCAGGGAGTAGGGTTGTACTCTCAGGGAGTTGGATTTGTACTCTCAGGGAGTAAGGTTGTACTCTCATGGAGTTGGATTTGTACTCTCAGAGAGTAGGGTTGTACTCTCAGGGAGTAGAGTTGTACTCTCAGGGAGTAAGGTTTGTACTCTCAGGGAGTAGGGTTGTACTCTCAGGGAGTAGGGTTGTACTCTCAGGGAGTTGGATTTGTACTCTCAGGGAGTAAGGTTGTACTCTCAGGGGGTGTTTGGTAACACTCCAGAAGTTGGATTCTGACTTCTGGAGCATAAATAGAGTAGAAGCCTGTTTGGTAACCCGGTTCAGACTTCTGGAGAATCTATGAGTGAATCGACTCCAAATGAGCTGTAGAATCCAATTTTTCGGAGCATCAAATAGATGCTTTTCGACTTCAGAGCATAATTTTGGAGTAAAAATCACCCCACACCATTACTACCACCAACTACCACCACCAACACCACAACCCACCACCCACCACCCACCACCGCCACCACCCTCCACCACCCACTGTCGCCACCACCACACCGCCACCACCCACCGCCACCACTACCCACCACCACCACCACCACCATCATCCTCAATCACCACCCACTGCCACCTACCATCGCCACCACCACCAACCACCTGCCACCAACCACCGCCATCACCACCCACTGCCACCTACCATCGCCACCACCACCAGCCACCAACCACCGCCACCACCACCTACCACCACCAACAACTATCACCCATCACCACCGCCACACCATCACCCCTCGTCGCCACCACCACCAACCACCCACCACCGCCACCACCATCTACTACCACCCACCGTCACCACCGCCACCACCATCCACTACCACCCACCGCCACCACCACCACCACCATCCTCAACTCACCACCCATCGCCACCTACTATCGCCACCACCACCAGCCACTAACCACCACCACCACCAGCCACCAACCACCACTACCACCACCCACCACCACCACCAACTATCACCCACCACTACTACCACCAACTATCACCCACCACCACCACCACCATCACCACCCCCCATCGCCACCACCACCAATCACCCACCATCGCCACCACCATCCACTACCACCCACCGCCACCTACCATCGCCACCACCACCAGCCACCAACCACCGCCACCACCACCCACCATCACCACCAACTATCACCTACCACCACCACCACTACCATCCACTACCACCCACCACCATCGCCACCACTCTCCACCACCACCACCCACCCACCGCCACCCTTCACCACCACCTCCCACCCACCACCACCGTCACCAACCATCACCACTCACCACTAGTGCCACCATCCGCCATCCCCCACCACTACTCTGGAGTCCATGACTAAATTAGGTTAACAAACATATTTCTACTCCCTCATACTCTTGAATCCTTTTAAAGTTGGAGAAGAAATTTGAACCAGAAGTAAGAATCCCAGAGTTGAAGTTTTATCAAACAGCCCCTCAGGGAGTTGGATTTGTACTCTCAGGGAGGAGGGTTGTACTCTCAGGGAGTAGAGTTGTACTCTCAAGGAGTAAGGTTTATACTCTCAGGGAGTAGGGTTGTACTCTCAGGAAGTAGGGTTGTACTCTCAGGGAGTTGGATTTGTACTCTCAGGGAGTAGGATTGTACTTTTAGGGAGTAATGTTTGTATTCTCAGGGAGTAAGGTTTGTACTCTCAGGGAGTAAGGTTTGTACTCTCAGGGAGTGATGTTTGTACTCTCAGGGAGTGAGGTTTGTACTCTCAGGGAGTGAGGTTTGTACTCTCAGGGAGTAAGGTTGTACTCTCAGGGAGTAGAGTTGTACTCTCAGTGAGTAAAGTTTATACTCTCAAGGAGTAGGGTTGTACTCTCAGGGAGTAGAGTTGTACTCTCAGGGAGTAAGGTTTGTACTCTCAGGGAGTAAGGTTGAGGGCACATTGATTGATGTGTGGAACCGTATCTGGGAGTTTCCCAGACTACCTACGTATCTCAGGGTTTTCCCTAAGAATCAGGATCCGCGTAGTTCAGAACAGCACTGTTCATTGGGTGACCCACTTGGGTCAGAATATGGGCGGTCCAGCCGGACCGAAAGATGATCCTTGATGATCAAAGGTTGGATTCACATTATACCTATCTAGGTTCTGCACCCTAGGGGAAATGCACCGAGGGGTAGGGATCGTCCTAAACTACCCTTGTAACTTACAACCCTGATTTTGGAATTGTTGGGCTAGGCTTCATGATTCTTGATTAAGACTTTTATCATTTTTCCATTATTACCCTTCCCATGAATGTGAGTGCCTACATGCACGTCCCCACACCTAGGAATGTCTTCTATCAGTGTACATGCATGGCAGTTCGACTAGGGTGTAGCGAAAAGTAAGTTCTTACCGACATAAACATCATTCAATCATGGCATCAGCAAGTGTATCAAACATGACAGTGTATTCAAAGCTAAAAGTGCAAGCATTTAAAACATGACAATGTGCACAATATGACAATGTAAGCATGTGAACATGGCAAATGCACGAATATAACAATGTAGACAATATCATATCATCAATCTAACGGTTAGATCTCTTCAAAACATTGATAATCATGATCAACACTCAGATTCATCAAAACGATCAAAATCAATGGCCCAGATCTCACATCAAGATATAATCATGATCAGACTAAGAAATCAGTGGCTTAGATTCATCTAAATCAATTATGATCCAGATTCAACAGTTTATATCGCTCAAAATTCCCATGATGACAATCCAACGGTTCAAATCACTCAAGATCATAATCCAACCGTTCAGATTTACCAAAAACACTCATGATCAAGATTTAACAGTTTAGATTCACAAAAATCACTTACGATGATAATCCAACGGATCGAATCGTTTAAGATCATAATCCAACCATTCAGATTCATCAAAAACACTCATGATCAAGATTTAACGGTTTAGATTCACCAAAGTCACTTACGATTACAATCCAACGGTTCAAATCGCTCAAGATCCTAATCCAACCATTCACATTCATTTAAGCCATTCCCAAAGATAATCTAACGGTTCAAATCACTCAAGATCATAATCCAACCGCTCAGATGGAATAATATCACTTCCAAAGATAATCCAATGGTTTGAATTAATTAAAATCACATCAAAATTTCAGATCAATGGCTATAATCAACTCATGAAAATTCCAATTATATGGTCATGATCAATTCTCATAAAATTCAGATCATGTGGTTGGATCACCCACATTAAAATTTCCATTATATGGTCGGACCAATTTCATGAAATTCACATTATATGGTCGGACCAATCACATTAAAATTCTCATTATATGGTCGGACCAATCACATTAAAATTCTCATTATATGGTCGGACCAATTTCATGAAATTCCCATTATATGGTCGGACCAATTTTATAAAATTATCATCACATGGTCGGACCAATCACATTAAAATTCTCATTATATGGTCGGACCAATTTCATGAAATTCTCAATCATATGGTCAGATTAATTTCCATGATATAGATGGTTTTCAATGAGCATTAGATAGACATGATCAATGGCCAATATTAAAATACATCAACTTGCAAAGAATCAATGGACGATTTCTACAAGCATGTAATGATATCAGACAAAAAATATACAATGTTCAAAAAAGAAAAAAATGAATAATGTATATGCATGAAAAAAACCATACAGTAATGAAGCATGCATAACAACGAAGAACATGTACATGCAAATCAGAAGTTGAAACCACACTTAAATAAGCATGGGGTTCATTGTAAACCGAGAAGAAAAAAAGAAGCTAACCTGGTTCGAGGTGTTGCCGATGGTTGTCACAGCAGGTCGTGGAGATTGTCGAGGGTCATCGCAAGGTGTTGCGAGGTGGTCGGGGAGTGACCGATTATGATCACAGGTGGTGTCAGAGGTAGTCGAAGATGGCGATGGGAGATCGGTGGAGTGGGTTTCAAGTTGTTATGCTAATGGGCAGCAGAGTGGTGTTGGGATGGAAGGTTCACAGATGAGATAAGGTGGCCGAAGGTGGTTTGAAGCAGGAGGAGATGGGTTTTAGTGGAGGTGGTCTGATATGGGTTTGGGAGTTAGGTTCAGGGTGGATCGATAGGTTCCACAGGGGGATAGAATGCTGGTTACGGTGGTGAACAGTGGTGTGCAGGTGAGGTAGGTGGTGAGAAGGAGGAGCAGAGGTGGTCGGGTGCTGCCAATTTTCCCCTCTTTTTTTTTTTTTTTTCAGACGTAGCTCAGGCCAAAGATGGTCTGTTACAGCAAAACCCCGCCAGAAAAAAATCCTCTCTCATTCGGTTGAAATGGGGTTTTTTATAGCAGCTGGGGAGGAGGAGGTGGCGGAATGGGTAGAGGCATGGCTGGGCAGGTTTTTGGCAATGGGGTGTTCGGGCATGGCTGCTGGCCTGTGGCAGCATGGAGCTCGGTAAGGGAGAAGATGGAGGTGGCAGTGAGGGATGGTGAGGTGTAGGCTAGCAGCAAGAGCTGGCGGTGGGGTGTTCGGTGATACGGCTGGGTAGGTAGGTGGCAGCATGGAGAGGAGGAGGTGGCGGTGAGGGGTGCTGCTCGTTGGGCTCAAAGAGAGGAGGAGGTGGCAGCACCTCCATCTTTTCCTCCCTCTCTCTCCTTTCGTTCTCTCTCTCTTTCTCCCTCTCTCTTTTCCCATTCTCTCTCTCTTCCTCTCTCTCTCCCTCTTCCTCTCTCTCTCTCTCCTCTCTCTCTTCCCATTCTCTCTCTCTCTTCCTCTCTCTCTCCCTATCCCTTATCGGGTTCTTCCTTTTATTCGGATTCATGGCCGAATATATATATATATATATATATATATAATATAATATATAAAAATATATATAATATAACATATACAATATATTATATAATATATAAATGTATATATAGCACTTACATAAAGTGCATACACATGGGCTGACCCGACTCGATCTGGGCCGGTTTGGGTTGGGTCAGATTGGACTGGTTGAGTTCGACGGGATTGGACTAAATTGGGCTTAAGCTGGGTTGGGCTGAGTAAGAATGGACTGGATCGGTTTCTCTCTCTATTATGGATCCTCTCAGCTTGCAATTCCGCATGAAAATTTTGACGGCTTCTGTCTCAGATCTTCCACGTCCACTTTGAAGAGGACGGACAAAGGAGCACACTGGTACTCGAATCGCCTGATTCGGACGTCAGATGAACAAAATATGAAGAATTGAAGCTTTGACGATAATTCGGCTAGCAACTTTGCATGGGACCCGCAGGAAGCTTTTTCCCAAAATTCTTTACGTCCGCTTTGAAGAGGACGGACAATGGAGCACAGTGGCACTTAAATCGTCTGATTCGGACTTTGGATGATCAAGATATGAAGAATTGGAGTTTCGACGATAATCCTACCAGCAACTTTGCATGGGACTCGCAGGCGGCTTCTGCCCAAAATTCTTTACGTCCATTTTGAAGAGGACAGACAATGGAGCATAGTGACGCTTGAATCGTCGGATTTGGATGTCGGACAATCAAGATATATGGTCGAATGAAGTCCGATCGATTTAAATCACGATAATTTTCCCGATAAATCCTTAATTTATGATAATTTACAGAAAAGTCCTTGGATTTAATATGCCAATTTCAATCCGACTAAAATCGCGACATCTTCTTCGTTTGATATCGGAATTGAGTGATTCTGGTATCATTTCGAAGGTATTTTCATGACCTTGTTGTAGGGCCCGCCAACATCAGCTTTGAAATCAACGCTTAGTGTCCAAACCTTAAATTCACCCGCAACCCCTCTGAATATGCTCACCAAGACTCTTGTACATTGGGGACACCCTAGCTCAGCCCACAACACCATAAAGAGCACAAAGGAATTGATCTATTATTGGTTTGAGAGAGTTTCACTTGCCTCCCCTGTACTTTCCAAATTTTCATCCCCCTCCGCTCTCTTACTGCCTATACACCAATAAAGTTCTGCTTGGCTAGGGATGGCAAAAATGGGGTGCTTACAGCCACGTCCTCTCCCTGATGCCCCATTCGTATCAAGTATACTAACCACACACATACATTCACATGCCTATTCCTAGGATCATCATCATCATCATGTTATAATAAACGAAATTAAATATGCATGAACAATAATAACAGGAATAGTAGATGACATGTGATATGCACATTACAATCATACAATCATAGAATCATACACGACATTGGACTCAATAAACGAAAATAATTTATTATTAGCCAATTAGTTTAGGTCTTGTTCCCTCACCTTTGATTGAGTGTAGATCCTCTTTCAAGCTCTAAGAATCACTTTTATATCACTAGAAAAACCTAACAAATTGATAGATTCTAATTAGAAATAAATCCCAACAATTTAAGCTTGCTGTAAAGCTAGGGTCGCAGGATGGGTCGTAGGTATCTGAGACCCCATGGTGTAGGGTCGATTACCCATCGACCCTATGTGCGACCACAGCCTCCCTGGACTTCCCGAGAGCATGGGGTCGATCATGTAGTCTCGTAGGTCCATTATATGAATGTTCTATAGCTCATAACTATGATTTTTACACACTTTCCATTGTCTATGTTGATTACTTTCATGGATTCCTTCGAAACTCATCCATGGGTAGATTGATTTGGGTTTCTCCCAACCCTAACTTCTTCATAAGCTACTCTAGGGTCTTTCATAATTCATGGAGAATGTATTCATACCTTAGGGTTGCTGAGATTCAGAGATTTCTCTGAATTCTTTCTCTTTAGTTGTTTATCAAATTCTCCTTCTCTTCTTATTCTCTTCCTTCTCTTCTCTTTCCCTCACTCTCAATTAGGGTTCCAAAAGGAGTGAAAGAGGCTAAGGGACGTCCTATTTATAGAGGAAAACCTCCCAAAATACGTCCCATCGAGTTTAGGAAAGGAAATTCTTGAAATTAGGAAAGTTTCCTAATTTACGGTTTCAGTCTGTCACCATAGGGTCGATGCTATGGTCGCAGAATCCGTCGACCCTAGGGTCTCAAGTCATCCGACCCTAGGACTGAAAATTCATGGGTTGGACTCTGTTGAGGTGGGGTTGACCCTACCTATTTATGCATGCGACCCTACCCTCATATTTACTATTTTTGGGTCAAATTCATACCTGGTTTTGTGATTTCCTTTACGTACTTGGTCCACTTGGCTCGACCATGATAGGTAGACCTGATACAAGGTGGTAAGACCGGTTAGTTCGGTATGGGTCTTACAGTAGTCCTGGTAGTTCTTCAGGAAATACATCTGAAAAGTCACGCATGACATCAATATCCTCCATTCGTGGTGCTTCCTTTGTGATGTCGACCACTGATACTAGATACCCAACTCCTCCTTTCTCGAGGCATTTCCTAGCCTTCAATGCAGAGAGGATGAGTTTTCATTTACGGAAAAGTTTGGTTCCCACAAAACTGAACTCTGCTCCTTTCTTGTCTTTAAATGTCAACTTCTTTTTGGCACATAGTAGGTTCACAGAATGTCGAGCTAACCAGTCCATTCCCAAGATGACGTTAAAGTCTGCCATCTCAAGTTGAATGAAGGTTGCATCCAAGGTTTTTTCATCAATAAGAACTGGCCATGGTCCATAACCTTTTTCTAATTCCACTTCTAATCCCATCGGCGATCGTACAAGCAGTTTATAATCTAAAGATTTGAGGGGTAGGTTCAGCTTCTTTCCAAATGACACAGATATAAAAGAATAAGTAGCTCCTGAATCAAAGAGTACTCTTGCGGGAATGCCATTAATAGGTACGATACCTGTGATTTGTTTTAATTTAGTCTACATGTTCACACAATGTAACACAAAATGAAAGGTTCAGGCCATACATGTGACCACATCAGGCGATGCGACAACATCCTTAGGTGTAACAGCATAAACCTTCCCTTGCTGTAGCTGCTTCCTGGGTTTAGGACACTCCCTTGAAATATGTCCCACTTGATTGCAGTTAAAACACCTTATTCCTTTACTATTTTGCTTTGGTTGCGATGGGGCTGCTGAAGTAGTCTTGGCTGCAGCATTGAAACCTTGAGTACGGAAGGGTTTGAATGTCCTTGTATTCCCTCTGTTATTTGAAGTTCCAGTTGACCTTTTAATACCCCTGTTTTGAGCAAAATAGCTCTCTTTCTGGCTCGACTCTATTACTCGAGCAATTTGTACCGCTTCATTGTAAATTTTCTTTTCCAAGCCCAGAATATGTTCACGAATACTTCCCCTAAGTCCCATGACGGACCTTCGGGTCTTTGTATCTTCTGCTTGCATACTAATTGGTGCAAAGAAGAACAGCTCCTCATAACGCTGTTGATATGCATCGACAGTCATTTGTCCCTGATACAAACTCAAGAATTTTTTTCTCCATAGAATCTCTAAAAATTATAAGAAAGTACTTCTCAAAGAATGCCTCGTTATATATACCCCAGGTCAGTTGGGCGTGCTTTGTTAACAGATAAGTCCGTGTGGACTTCCACCAGTATTGTGCATCGCCTTTCAGCATGAATGTTGCACACAGTACTTTCTCTTCCTCATTCACTATCATCATCATAAAATTCCTCTCCATCTCATCAATCCAGTGTGCTGGCCACAATGGATCAGCTGGCTTACCATTATATTCCTTGGGCTTCATCTTCAAGAAATGCTCGACCAGCCTGGAGTGGTCCAGCTGATACGGAGCGTAGGCCCCATACATAGGTGGTTGGTACTGATAGCCACCTTGAGCTACTTTCGGGTTCTACACTTGAGCCTGCATGACCAGAGTTTGAGGTGCATGGGGTACTGTATTACTTCCCCTCAGTATTGTGCTTGCCTGTCCTGTTGGCATCGGTGTCGTCTGTGCAGCTGGGAAAGCCATGCATATGGCAGCTTGCATAGTAGCTTGTATCTGCTGTATTTGCTATAGCTGTTGTGCCAAGTTCATTACAGCTGTAGCTAGGTCTGTAGGTGGGGCTGGCAAGTTGGTAGTATTTGTCTGGCCATTAACCACGGACGGTGCCGTATTCAGATTCTCCTGTGTCTCCGGATGTATATGGCTGTCTTCCTCCACAGGTGGTGGTGGTGGAATAGAGTTACGGCTTTGTCTGGTCACTCTTCGCCCAACCATTTTCTATTCTGATGATGGTAGTGCCTGTAAACAATCATAGCACATGTGAGGCAATCATTATAATTGTTCTCCAGTCAAAATCCAACTAATCAATATCATTTTCAAAATTTTCAGATCATTCTGTCAAAAATACTATATTTTCCATCGTAGGGTCGATGGTAGGGTCGATCCTTATGCGACCCTAGGGTATGCGACCCTGAGAATCACTGTCAGCTTACCGAGAGCCTAGGGTCGATGGTAGGGTCGGTATATGTCCGACCCTAGGGTCGACCCCTAGTTCTTTGTCAGATTACCGAGAGGCTAGTGTCGATGGGGGGGTCGGAGGTAGGGTCGCATGTCTTGGTCGAATTATGCGACCCTACGATCCAGAATCAGGTTTTTAACCCCGATTTTGGATTCATTTCCCATTCTTTCTTCTGTTTTCTAACTCAACTTGTTTCTCTGAGTTGCTATAGTAATGACCCCTACCTGTTTGGTGATCCTATCCTTCGTTCGCGACTACCACTCCTTCTCTACAGGTATGTTCTCTACTGTTTCATGTTTTTAATGCTTTCTAGCTAGGTTTTTGCCCATTTACATCGTTTTCTTCAAATTAAATTTTTTCCAACAGTAAAAATTTCATTTTTATTGGGGTTTTTTTGTTATTGGTCACCCAATGGACAAAAGCCCTAAAAAATATTTGAGTTTCATTGGTTGGTTGTCGAGATACTTGAAATTTTCCATTTTTGCCCTAATTTTTGATATTTTTTGAATTTATTGAAATTTCTTCAAATTCGATCTCTCAAATTTAAATTTCCAACTTTATAAGCCTTGCAGGATGGTTTAGAACCTATGTAAGTCCTCCTGCCCAAGTGTATGGGTGAAAAGTGAGGCTTTTGACCAATTTATACCGTTATAATGCAAAAAATTTTAGATTTTTCACCATTACTGATCTATTATCTATTTTTCTTTGTTTTGGCAGATAACATGGTTCGTACCAAGGTTCCTAGGTCTCATGACCCAGTCCGCTTCTGCTCCAACGAGGCCGAAGTTTAGTATGCTCATTATGCGCGTAAGAAGGTAGAGGGAGGTCGTCGTGTGGACTTGGCTAGTCTAGCCTTGTTCGACGTGGAGAGGGAATTTGGCGACATGGGTTGGCTTCCCGTGATTACCTACGACGCCTGTACCCATCCGGATCTAGTGAGACAGTTCTATTGTAATCTTCAGGTGGTGGGAGATCACAATGACACTGAGAGGGGTAGGGAGCTCAGGATCACGAGCTACGTCAAAGGAGTAGAGGTTTCCTTTGACTGCCAGCAGTTAGTTGATCTCTTGGGCATATCACATGACGACCCTTTGGTGTACTGTGCTCCCAGGGAGCCCCAGTTCTTTTCCTTGGAGATACGGGCTGAGATAGACCGCCAGCTTATCAGAGAGGATTGTTGGGAGATGAAAGCGATCAACCTATGTCCAGAGCCTCGGGTGTACTGGAAGATCATTCAGGACAACCTGATGCCCAGAGTGGACATTATGAGATGATCTCCCAGTTGACCCAGTACTTACTTTACTGTATCTGCACTAGGCAGCCTGTCTGCCTCCCTTATATTATTATGAGGACGATGATCTATGCTACGCTGCCTGGTCAGATAGGCAACTTGCCCTATGGACGTCTGATCACCACCCTGCTTACCCGCCTAGGTGTTGATTTAGTGGATGAGAGGATTCAGGAGAAGACCTTCTCATCGGTTCTGGACTAGAAGGCCATCTGTAGGATGGGCATGCGAGATGCTCAGGTCAGTGATGAGGAGAGGAACGCTCTAGTGCATCCTCGTACTCGAGTGGAGGTGGCAGACGCTGAGGCAGCAACAGCAGCAGCCGCTGGAGCAGGGGTTCACGGGGGTGATCCAGAGGATGAGGATCGTATGTACATGGATGTGGACTCCATACCTCCTCCATCACCTCTACATTCTATTGGAGCTGGTCCATCTCAGACTCCTTCACGCATGGCTGGTCCTTCACGCCCACCATCTGATGATATGATGGGATTACTGCGTGAGATTAGGGAGGCTCAGCGCACGATGGATTTGAGAGTGGGAGAGCTTCTAGATGCTCAGCGTGTATCTGATCAACGGATGGCTGCATTGACAGCTAGTCTCCAGACGACCCAGACTCAGGTAACCTGGTTGACTAGAGTCTACGCTGAGGACTATGACAGAGATCGCGAGGCACCGCCTCCTCCATCACCTCCAGCTCCATGATGTATTTTTCTTTTATTCTTTTTTTGTATTACAGAGTAACTGTCCGGATTGTGGACTGTACTCTGCTTTGGATATGTATATAAACTTGCTTTTAGTTTGATGTATATAAAACTTGTTTCTCCCTTTATATGTGCATTATTCTCTTTCTTAATTTTTTCTCAAACAATACAGGTGCTTACAGTGTGTTTTTATTAAAGCTTTTAAATTTTATCCTAACTCAGTTTACGAATTTTTGTGGAAGTATACCGGTTTAATAGACAGGGCCTGAGAGCTTTGATACCAAGTTGTCACACCCCAATTCTGTACTATTCAGAATGGTGTGATGAACCGTTAATAAACCAATGGTTCAACCAGGATCTCAAATAGGTTGTGTCCGTTTGCTTAAACCATACACATCCACAACCATAATCAGAGTAAATACACAATAGCGAAAGTCTTAAATATTAAATGAACTGAGAATCTAAATGTGATAATCATAATTAAAATACCAATTATATGTCATTGATTGAGACAAAGTAAATAAAATAATCAATTACATTTATTCAATAATCCAAATAAAATCTAATCGAAAACGCATGAGTTGCATTCGCATGACGAATCATGCGTCTCCATTATATCTTCTGCGTCCATTGCCGTAACATGCCCGAATGAGGGAGCATTCATGTAATCTTCCACGGTCATACTTGCATCATCAACTAAAATATTTGTTCGAAAAGGGTGAGCACACATCACGGCTCAGTGAGCAAACAAAATAATGCAACAAACATATGCATGCATTCAATTCATATCTGTGGTCTGGTATATAAGTTTGCAATGTGCTATAGAAAGGTTCGGTGGCCGCCTCACCTCTATACATGAGTGTGTGAAGCTGCCCAATGAATATCGGCATTGCCCTCCCACATGTACCCACCATGAAAACAATGTACTCAATGGGTATCGGCATTAAAGTACCACATGGTCCCATACCAACACGTAAGCCCCTATTGGTGAGGGCTTGCAAACTGGGCTCAAAACTAACCAATCCTAATATCAAACAGTGTATCCAAGGCCTCACCCCAGTATCCCTCAATACGTCTATAGAGATAGAGCTAAGGCCCCCAGCAGAGTCAGAGACTACATGGTCCGAGACCATCTCCCCTGATGCCCTACGACGTAATAGATCTGCTAAGGTAATAGTGATACGACGATGTTAGTGGACAAGACTTGAGTAGAGATAGAGCTAGAGTCTGGTGATCAGAACACACCATAATGTCACGTCCTCCCCCTGATGCTCCACTCGCATCAAGCACACTAACCACACACATACTTTCACATGCCTATTCCTAGCATTATCATCATCATCATGTTATAAATAAACAGAATTAAATATGCATGAACATTAATAGCATGAATATTGGATGACATGTTGAATGCACATTACAAGCATACACGCATAGAATCAGTCATGGCATTGGACTCAATAAATCAAAACAGTTTATTATTAGACAATTAGTTTAGGTCTTGTTCCCTCACCTTTGATTGAGTGTAGATCCTCTTTCAAGCTTTAAGAATCACTTTTAGATCACTAGGAAAACCTAACAAGTCGATAGATTTTCATTAGAATTAATTTCAACAGTTTTAAGCTTGCTATACTGCTAGGGTCGCAGGTTGGGTCACAGGTAGGGTAGCAGTTTTCTGAGACCCCAGGATGTAGGGTCGGTCATAGGGTCGGTTACCCATCAACCCCAGGTGTGACCATAGTCTCCCTAGACTTCCCAAGAGCATGGGGTCGATCCTGTAGTCTTGTAGGGTCGGTTACCAATCGACCCTACATGCTACCATACGTAGTTTGAGTCGACCTTTCATTCTACAGTCCATTCTTTCATGTTTGAATCCTTTGGCTTACTTTTATAGTCCATTCTATGATTGTTTTATAGCTCAAAACTCCAAGTTACACACTTTACTTTTCTTACAATGATTTCCTCCATGGATTCCATTGGAATTTATCCATGGATGGATGATTTGGGTTTCTCCTAGATCCTACCCTCTTCATAAACTATTCTAGGGTCTTACATAATTCATGGAGAATGTATTCATACCTTAGGGTTGTTGAGATTCAGAGATTTCTCTGAATTTCTTCTCCTTAGTCTTCTTCTCCAATTCTCCTTCTCTTCTCCTTCTCTTCTCTTTCTCATACTTTCAATTAAGGTTTCAAAAGAGTGAAAAAGGCTAAGGGATGTCCTATTTATAGAGAAAAACCTCCCAAAATAAGTCCCATTGAGATTAGGAAAGGATCCCCTTGAAATTAGGAAAGTTTCCTAATTACGATTTCAGTTTGTCATCCTAGGGTCGATGCTAGGGTCGTAGGATCTGTCGACCCTAGGGTCTCAAGTCATCCGACCCTAGGATTGAAAAGTCATGGGTTCGACTCTGTTGAGGTGGGGTCGACCCTACCTATTTAGGCATGCGACCCTACCCTCAAATTTACTATTTTTGGGTCAATTTCATACCTGGTCTTGTGATTTTCTTCACGCACTTGGTCCACTTGGCTCGACCATGATAGGTAGACCTGGTACAAGGTGGTAAGACCGGTTAGTTTGATACGGGTCTTACAGTATTGGTGGATTATGTAACCCTCAGACCACTCCGATGCTTCAGGCACGAGTGTGACTGCTCCTTTGTTAAAGAGGATTTGGACAACAATCTCTATGAGAATTCTGTCACACCCCAATTCTGACTGAACCAGAAGTGTGAGTGAACCGTCACTGAACCAACGGTTCACACCAGGATCTCAGTAAGACCGTGTCCACTCATACAAATCATTGCACATAACCATAATCAAAATATAATAAATACAGCGGAAGTCTTAAATAAAATGAACTGATTAATCTATTGATAAATTTAAATAAAATATCAAGTTATTTAAATTCCCAAAACTTAAATAAATATCTTTACATCACTGTATTTCCAACCGAAAATAAATAGAATAAATTAAAATCAAATCCTAAAGGTACACGCAGAAAGGGCACTCGCATGATGCGTCATGCTCGTCGTCTCCTGCTTGCACGTCCAGGGCAGCCATGCTTCCATACACTGGAGCTTCCACGTAATCCACCACTGTATAACCTACATCAACATCTAAAAACATGTATATATACAAGGGTGACCTCACAACTTAGCTCAGTAAGACAATCAGACAATGCAACAAACATATGCATGAGTAACATTCACATCATGGTCTAGTTTTAAGTTTGCAATGTGCTATAGAAAGGATTGGCGGCCATCGCACCTCTATACACGAGTGTGTGAAGCCGCCCAATGGATCAAACACCACTGCCATCCCACATGCACCCTATCATGAAATTGGGATAGAGCTAAGGTGTCCGGATCAAACACCGCCAACACCTCCCCTGATACTCTACCCATACCAACACGTAAGCCCCTATTGGTGAGGGCTTGCAAACTGGGCTCGCAACTAACCAATCCTACATGTCATCACAGTAGGCCCTGTCCCAGCGTAGCTCCCTACGACATAAAGATAGAGATAGAGTCTAGTGGCCAGGCCGGATACCACAGTACCACTTCCTCCCCCTGATACCCTACCCTCACCAAGCATGCTAAGATAGAACGATACGAAAAGGTGCTAGTGTGAGGAATGATCCCAGACCCCAGGTCCTTCCCATTCCACACACCAACGAAAACAATCACACGCCTAATAGTCACAACCTAGCATAGCAAGTATGCATGAACAATAATAATAACTGAAAGTAAAGGATGACATGCGAGAATGCACAAACATCAATCCACAGAACTATAATTATTAACAACGGTTTACTGTTATTTAATTATTAGGGTTGAGGTCCGATTCCCTTACCTAATGCTTGTTTGATAGCTTCCTCTGCATCGCAAGGTCCAAACGTGCTATCACAAGGTCCTATACAATATTAGGATTTAGTTAGAATAGGTTTACGTTGGTCGAAAAACCAACAATGGCAAAACACATCTCACAGAGCTGATCGGTCACAGTACCGGTCGCAGCACTATGGGGAAACCTGTGACCGGTATGGTCGACCGGTCCCCACAGACCAGTCCTCGGGAAGTACCGGTCGCAGTATCGGTTGCATATGGTGCGACCGGTATGGTCGACCGATATGTCTCCGGAAGACCATACGTCCGATTTCTCGACTGTCGTCGATCATCCCCTATTGATCCTAGGGTTTCTTCTACACATTCTAGGTCTGAGAATTGAGTTAGAGTTGTTTCCAACTCCGTTCAAATCCTAGTTTCGATGGTCTCAACCTAGAACTTGAATCTAGGGTTTACCGACTAGATTAGGGTTTGACGACAAAATAGGGTTTAGATCAATACCTTGCTTTGCATGGTATTGATCCAACTACAATTAACCATTCTAGATTACTTATGGTAGAGGAAGGTTTGAGCACTTACCGTCGACATGCAAAAACTTGTTCTTCGTCGAACGGCAATGGCGGTTCTTCCCTCTCCTTCCTAGCTTCTTCTCCTTCTTCAGCCTCTTTCTCCTTTCTAGGGTTTGTAAGGATCATGGAAGAGGTTTTAGGAGGTTTAGAGGGGTTTATATAGGCTAGTTTTAGGTTTAGGAAGCCTCCTAGCATTAGGAAAGTCCTCCGGTTTGAAATTTGGAAAGTGGGATCCACAGAGATCCGTTTTCGGATCTTAGTGGTCTGCTGCGCAGACTATACTAGTCAACCGGTACCAAGACCGGTACCATCGACCGATATGAATTAATTCATACTTAAATGGTCTGATTTCATACCTGTTTGTCATCCGCTCGTCCCGTCTGGCCCGATGATGATCGGAATACCTGTTACGACATGAACGAAAGGTTTAGATCGGGTTCATGGAGTACGGGTCTTACAAATTCTGAGTGTAAAATTTAGTGTGTGTTTACCTTTGCTTGCATTGGAAATATAGGTTTGTAGTGACCTGAATTGGAAGGTGTAACAGCTCACTTGATAAGGCAAGATATTATCGCAGGTGGCATGGATCATGCTCCATGTTGTAGAGATCATATTGATCTTTCCATATGTAGACCCAGATTGGATTTCCAAATCATTACTCTGTTGACAATCTCCGTAGATTGTTCATGGATATCGCATCAATAGAGACTTTCCTTAACAAGAGAAGTATCTTGGATAAGGATTCCAACTATGTACATTGAGCTCCGAAGTGCACTTCAGCTATAGGTGAGGTTGCGAGCTCCGAGGTGAACCTCGACAATGGACAAGGTGTCGAGCTTTGAGGTGGGCCTTTACAATGGATAAGGTGTTGAGCTTTGAGGTGGGCCTCGAAAATGGATAAGAAGGCGAAGTCCGAGGCGTGCCTCCACTTCGTAGCAGTCCCAGGCCAAGGTCGCTGCTAAGGTTGATATCGGAGGGCCTCAGAAAGTAGGATAGCATAACAAACCGCTGGATTCCATGTCACTACGGGGTGTTCCCCTCTGAGCTTGAGTACACGTGGCACGTTACTATAGGAGGGATATATTTCTCACAACCGGAGCCCCTTGCTCTTGCATGCTTGAAAAGGCTAGGAGAGGAATAAGGGTACGATCATCTTGGTGTCAAATTATTGATATGAGTGGTTGGTTGGCGGCCTATGTCCTAGGTTAGGAGTGAGGCTGAGGTCCATCGGTTGATGCGAGGTAGATGATGTCAGCTCAGACCATGCTCTTATATTACCGTGAGAATTCAAAAAGGTCTGAAGATCTTATGGGCTCGATTTTGTCACCTCGTTCTCTGAAAATGATGTCGATATGGGACGTCGCATTAAATGAGATGTGATGCGAGCGCCCAGCGAGCAGACACGTATCCCTCGAACTAGTTTTGGCGCTTTAACTTTTAGTTGTTAGGCTATGTTTTAGGCCATATGGCCTATGCTCGGGCCAAGGTTCGGCTCCGAAACAAATTCCTAGGCCCTGCTTCATAGATAGGGTTTACATAAATCCCGATCTTTCCATCTTTTTCTACTTTCTGAGCCCTTTTCACTATTGCATTCCTTCTTTTCAAAGTTCTCGAGGGATTTGAATATCCATTTTCCAGTGTCTTCTTCAGTGGTCTTCCATCTTTCACTCAAGTAAGTAAAATTCTAAGGATTAAGAGGTCTAATTGTAGACTAGAGCCCATGAACCCTGAAAACCTCACTGTCGAGCCAATTGCTACCAAGAGTGGTGGTTTGGCTTCGACCTCTGCCCAAGTTGAAGGCCAGGATCCTCTACTTATGGTTTATGTGACCGGGAAGGGGATAAAATACAATGTTTGTGTTGCAAAGGGAGCTCAAAACGAGCGGCTGAGCCCCCTAAGAGACCAAGGTTTGCAGCGGAGGAATATGAAAATAGGCTGCTGCAAGAGGACTTAGATGCCATTCAGATGCTCTTTCAAATCCCTAATATCATCACTTTCCAACCAACTGAGCCCAAAGAGAGAATGTGCACTCTTTGGGCTGAAGCCATTGTTGTCTACGAGGAAATGTTCCAACTCGATTTCTACCTCCCCATGCCGAGTTTTTACTTTAAACTACTAGAGAGCTATGGCCTGGCTCCTATGCAGATCACCCCGAATGGGTGGCTCAAAATCACTGCCTTCCAAGCTCGCTCCCGAGGGTGCTGCTTATATGCCGAAGTGGCTATATTCAAATCATTCTTCATAATAGTCTCAGCTATGGCCATTGCTGGTACTACTTCCAACTTCGGAGTGGTGTGTCATACCTCAGTGCCTCTAACCCTATCTCTTCCCACCATAAGTGGAAAACCAGTTTCTTTTTTTATGGCCTGGGAGGCTCTTCCAGAGGATTACTGTCACACCCCAATTCCGCACTATTCAAAATGGTGTGATGAACCGCTAACAAACCAACGGTTCAACCAAGATCTCGAGTAGGCTATATCTGTTTTATCTAAACCCCATACATCCACATTCATAATCAGAGTAAATATACAATAGCGGAAGTTTTATAATAAAATGAACTGAGAATCTATTGTGATATTAATATTTAGATAGAAAATTATTCTGTATCAATTGAGACATAAATAAATACCAAATACATGTCCCAAATAAAAAATAGAAAAAAATATCTAATTGAATACACATGAGTTGCACTCGCAAGAGGAGTCATGTGTATCCACTTCCTCTTCCACTTCTATCGCCGCCACGTTCCCGTACACTGGAGCATTTATATAATCTTCAACAGTCGTACCTGCATCATCAACTAAAAATATTCGACGTCGAAAGGGTGAGCACACATCACGGCTCAGTGAGCAAACAAAACAATGCAACAATACATATGCATGCAGTCAAATCATATCTTTGGTTTGGTTTATAGTTTGCACTATGCTATAGAAAGGATAGGTGGCCGCTGCACCTCTATAAACGAGTGTGTGGAAATGCCCAATGAAAACGGCACCGTCGCCCCATATGCACCCAAAATGGCACAATATATACCCCATGAAAAACGGTCATGGCTGTACCGGTTGATACCATACCAACAAATAAACCCCTGCTGGCTAGGGTTGCAAACTGGGCTCGCAACTAACCAATCCTAATGCCAAACAGTGTATCCAAGGCCTCACCCCAGCATCCCTCAAAACATCCATAGAGATAGAGCTAAGGCCTCCCGGTAGAGTCAGAGACTACAAGGACCGAGACCACCTCCACTGATGCTCTACGACATAATAGTTCTGCTAAGGTAATGGCGATACGACGACATCAGTGGACATGACTTGAGTAGACCATGGCACAATATACACCCCATGAAGAACGGTCATGGCTGTACCGGTTGATACCATCCCTACCCGCACCATATACACTGCCAAAACACAAACATTCACATGCCTATTCCTATGTTCATCATCATCATCATATTATAAATAATAAAGTAAATATGCATGAAAAATTAATAGAAATATTGGATGACATGTTGAATGCACATACAAGCATATACGCATAGAATCAATATGGCATTGGATTTAAGAAATAAAACAATTTATTATTAACCAGTTAGTTTAGGTCTTGTTCCCTCACCTTAGCTTGTTAATAGATCATCTTCCAAGCTTTAGAATCACCTTTATAATGTTATTATATTGCAAGAAGACCTAACAAAGTCGATAGAATTTAATTAGAATTAATTTCGAATTTAAAAACCATACTGTTAACTGGGGGTCGGAGGTAGGGTTGGAGTCATGATCGACCCCTAGTGCGACCCCCCCCTATTCTGGACTTCCCGAACACTGGGGGTCGATGCTCAGGGTCTGGTAGGGTCGATTGGCCATCGATCCCCCATGCAACCCCCTGTGGGTTTTGGTCAATTTTCTTCCTTTCAGTCCATTCTTCGTGTTTGGGGTCCTATGGCTTGCTCCTAAAGTCCATTCTACACACATTCTATGGTCTAAAACCATGAATCATTCACCTATATAGCTTTCATGAATTCCCCCATGGTTTTCCATGAAAACCTATCCATGGGTTGATGGTTTGGGACTCTCCGAGATCATACTCTCTTTATTATCTAACCTAAGATCTATAGAAACTCATGGAATTAGTATCCATACCTGAGAAGAATACTCCTTCTCTGCAACTCTTCTCTTTCTTGCTTTCTTCTCTTCCTTACTTCTCTTCTTCTTCTCTTCCTTCTCTTCTCTTTCTCTCAATTCAATTAGGGTTGTAAAAGGAGTGAAAGAGGCTTAGGGACATCCTATTTATAGAGTAGAAACTCCTAAAATAAGTCCTATTGAGATTTGGAAAGAGTCCAACAGAAATTAGGAAACTTTCCTAATTTTAGTTTCTGGCGGCAACTAGGGGTCGATGGTCCCGTTGACCCCTAGTTCCTAAAGTGTCCGACCCCCTCTGTAAAACTGGGGGTCTGACTTCCTGTCTTGGGGGTCCGACCCTCTTTTGCTGGGTATGCGATCCTCCCCTTTATTTAAGTGTTTTTGGGTCGATTAAATACCTGGGATCACGATCTCCTTCACTCCTTTGGTCCATTTGGCTCGACCATGATGGGTAAACCTAGTTCAAGGTGGAAAGACCGGGTTAGTTTGACACGGGTCTTACAACTCCCCCCTACTTAAAAATTTCATCCTCCAAATTGTACGTACCTTCTGAATCAAATAAGTGAGGGTATTACTTTTGCATAGCATTCTCTTCTTCCCATGTAATTTCTTCCATGTCTCTACTTCTCCAAATGACCTTAACATAATATATATCTCGGTTGCATAGTCGTTGAACCTTTCGGCTGGTGTTTTCAGTTGGTGTTACTTCAAATGTCAATTCATCAGTCAATTCTGGTAGATCTACTGTCAGGACGTACGTTGGATCCTTGACAAACTTCTTCAATAGGGAAATATGAAATACGTCATGCACACTTGACATAGATGGTGGTAGTGCTAACTGGTAAGCCACTTTCCCACGCTTAGTTAGAATCTCATATGGCCCGACATATCTTGGACTTAATTTCCCTTTCTGTCTGAACCGTTTCAATCCTCGCATAGGCGATACTTTCAAGAATACATTATCACCCACGGCGAACTCAAGATCTCTGCGTCGAGTATCAGCATATTGCTTCTAATGGTTCTGGGTTGTTCTCACTCTTTCCTTGATAATTTCGACCACGCGACAAGTCTCTTCGACAAATTCTGGCCCAACAATACTGCGTTCTCCCACTTCATTCCAAAACAACGGAGTTCGACACTTTCTGCCATACAGTGCTTCGTAGGGTGACATCTGTATAGTAGCCTGGTAGCTATTGCTATAAGCGAACTCGATCAATGGTAACTTTTCATCCCATGATCCTTTGAAGTCAATTACACATGCTCGTAGCATATCTTCTAGAATCTGAATTGTACACTCTGACTGTCCATCTGTCTGTGGATGGAATGCAGTACTAAACTTCAATGTTGTACCCATAGCCTTTTGCAATCCCTCCCAAAACTTGAAAGTGAATCATGGATCTCTATCGGACACAATGCTTTCTGGTACATCGTGTAATCGAACAATATTATCCACATACAGTTTTGCTAACCTTTCCAGTGTATACTAAGGTCGTATCGGTATAAAGTGAGTTGTCTTAGTCAGACGGTCTACAATCACCCAAATTGCGTCAACTACTCGAGGAGTCAGTGGTAATCCCATGACGAAGTCCACAGTGATGCAGTCCCATTTCCATGCTGGTTCCGATAATGGCTGTAACAGTCCTGCGGGTCTTTGTCGTTCAGCCTTTACTTTCTAATAATTTAGGCATTGAGACACGAACTTAGCTACATCGGATTTCATCCCTCTCCACCAATATAGTTTCTTTAGATCATGATACATTTTTGTACTTCCAGGATGTATCGAATAGATGGTGGTATGGGCTTCTTTCGTCAGTCGGTGTCTAATGTTCACACTTTCTGTTTTGGGTACACATATTCTTCCTTTGTACTTCAGTACCTTCTCTTTGTCCAAGGTGAACTCAGGCTTAGTCCTACCTCTTTCGATGTCTTCTTGCACCGTTCTCTGATAAGGGTCTGATTTGATAGCTGTCTTCACTTCATCAATTATATCCGGTATAATCTTCAATGCAGCGAACATATTTGAAAACCGATAAATAAACCCTTGGTCGGCTGAGCCACCCGTTGTATCTATCACATACTGCTCATTACCGTGATTGAATACCATTCTGGTAGTACACATTGCTGCAGTTGTGCTAACCTCTCCTTGAGATTTTATCATTGCCTTTCTGCTCAACGCACCCGCTACTACATTAGCTTTCCCCGGGTGATACTGGATATCACAATCATAGTCTTTTAATAGTTCCAGCCATCTTCTTTGTCTCATATTCAACTCCTTCTGATTAAATAAATAAGTAAGACTTTTATGGTCCGACTTAATCTAGAACTTCTCTCCGTATAGGTAATGTCTCCATATCTTGACAGCATGTACTACTGCTGCTAACTCCAAATCATGAGTGGGAAAGTTTTTCTCATGTGTCTTCAACAGTCTTGAGGCATAAGAAATTACTTGTTCTCCTTGCATAACCACACATCCTAATCCCAGTCCTGACGCATCAGTGTATAGGGTAAATGGCTGTCCTGGAACAGGAATAGTCAAAATCGAAGCGGATATCAATCTGATCTTCAATGTCTGGAAACTCTTCTGACATTTCTCCGTCCACACAAACTTTTCACCTTTCTTAGTCAAACTGGTGAGAGGTACGGAAATCCAGGAATAGTCTTCCATAAATCTCTGATAATAACCAGCGAGTCTCAGAAAACTTTTAATTTCTGCAATGCTCTTTGGTGCTTCCCACTTTACAATAGGCTCGATCTTGCTGGGGTCCACTTTGATTCCTTCAGCGGATACTACATGGCCTAGGAAGGCGACTTCACTTAGCCAAAACTCACACTTGGTAAATTGGGCATATAGCTTCTCTTTCCTTAAACGCTGTGTTTAGGTTCTTAATATGGGTTTCTTTCTCCTTGGAATATACCAATATATCATCAATAAATACAATAACCGACGTATCCAACATATCATGGAAAACCCGGTTCATAAGTTCTATGAAAGTTGCTGGTGCATTTGTTAATCCAAAAGACATGACCAAGAATTCATAATGTCCATATCTGGTCCTGAAAGCTGTCTTAGGAATATCACCCTCATTAATCTTCAACTGATGATAGCCTGACCGAAGATTGATCTTAGAAAATACTTTTTCTCCTTGCAACTGATCAAACAAGTCATCGATCTGAGATAGTGGATATCGATTCTTGATTCTCAGCTTGTTCAACTCCCGATAGTCGATACATAATCGAACGCTACCGTCCTTCTTTACGAACAATACTGGCGCTCCCCACGGTGATATACTGGGTCGAATATAACCCTTGTCCAATAGTTCCTGTAGTTGCACTTTCAATTCCTTCAGTTCAGTAGGAGGCATTCTATAAGGTGCTTTTGATACTGGTGCGTCTCCAGGTATAAGGTCTATCACAAACTCTGTGGCTCTGTAGGGTGGTAATCCTGGTAGTTCCTCCAGAAATATGTCAGGATAGTCCCGCACGACATCAATATCTTTCATTCGTGGTGCTTCCTTGGTTAGGTTGACCACTGATACTAGATACCCGACTGCCCCCTTCTCAAGGCACTTCTTAGGCTTTAGTGCTGAGAGTATGAGCTTACGTTTACGGGGAAGTTTGGTTCCCGCAAAACTGAATTCTGCTCCTTCTTTGTCTTTAAATGTTAGCTTCTTTTCGTCGCATAATAGGTTCATAGAATGCCGAGCTAACCAGTCCATTCCCAAGATGACATCAAAGTCTGCCATCCCAAGTTGGATCAAGGTTGCATCTAAGGTTTTCTCGCCAATGAGAACTGGACTTGACCCATAACCTTTCTCTAACTCCACTTCTAACCCCATCGGTGACCGTACGAGTAGTTTGTAGTCCAATGTTGTGATGGGTAAGTTCATTTTCTTTTCGAATGACACAGATATAAAGGAATGAGAAGCTCCTGAATCAAATAGTACTCTGGCGGGTATGCCATTTATAGGTATGATACCTGTGATTTATTTTACTTAGTCTACATGCTCATCCAATGTAATACAATTTATAAAAGGTTTCGGTCATACATGTGACCACATCGGGTGATGCGGCAGCATCCTCGGAAGTAACAGCATATACTCTTCCTTGATGTAATTGCTTCTTAGGCTTAGGGCACTCCCTTGCCATATGTCCCATTTGGCTGCAATTATAACATCTCGGACCTTCAGAATTTGGCTTTGGTTGCTGTTGAGTTACCGGGGTAGTCTTGGATGCAGCAGTAAAGCCTTGAGCACGGAAGGGTTTAAATGTCTTGTTGTGTCTCCGTTATAAGCAATTCCGGCTGGCCTTTTTATGCCTCTGTTTATGTAAAGTAACTTTCCTTCTGGCTCGATTCTATAACTCGAGCAATCTGGACAGCTTCATTATATATCTTCTTTTCCAAACCCAGAACGTGCTCTCTGATGCTTCCTCTAAGTCCCGTGACAAACCTACGGGTCTTAGTGTCTTCTTCTTGCATACTAAGTGGTGCAAAGAAAAACAGCTCCTCATAACGCTGTTGATATGCATCCACGGACATCTGGCCCTGATATAAAGTCAGGAACTCCTTCTCCATAGAATCTCTGAAGCTTTGGGGAAATACTTCTCAAAGAAAGCTTCTTTATAAATAGCCCAAGTCAATAGGGCGTGCTTGGTCAATAGATAGGCCCTAGTAGATTTCCACCAATGATGTGCATCACCTTTTAGCATGAAAGTGGCACATAATACCTTCTCTTCTTTCAAATTTAGTATAACGGCAAACACTTGCTTTATCTAGTGAACTTAAGTTTAAAGAATCAGGAGTAAATCTGTGGTAGTCCAACCGGCATCCATAGATCATTACGTTGCACGGTGATCCAAATGCATAGAGGTTTTATAGTTCTTAACCTCATGGTTATAGGTTCTATCGAATATATAATGCCATTGGTCAAGGCACTACAGGAGTAAATCTGGAGAAAGTTTTCATACATGAGTAAATCAGGTATAATCTGTAGATGTACGCTCAACATGATTAAACATTTAACTGTTCATTTAGTTCATATCTCTGTTCATGTTGTTGATCATGAGAGTGGTTCAGATTGGTATACTCAGGACTAATACTAAAGAAACAATATCTATAACTCCAATTGACAGGTTAAATCAAGAAGGTATCCTGTCAAGGTACGAGAATTAAAATCAAGTATGTGCATCCTCTATAATCATAAGAGTAAGTCAATAATGCACCGCATCCTATATAAACCTATCTACATATATGAGTTTTCCTTACCCATTCTCGACCCAGATAGTGGTGGGGGTCAAGTTGCAACCTCTTCTTAATGCTCAGCGGGCAATGGATCAACTTATGGTGGATCTCACCCAGAGTCTCCATGTCACCCAGTAGTATGGCTTTATCTTCTTGTAGTTACTCATATTCTTAATGTATGGCCATTATTCTCCTATCTCTATTAGATTTAGCTCGAGATCTTTCATGTTCCTCTATAGGGATTTAGGCATTACTAGCCATTTTCTTCTTTCTCTGTTATACATCGAGTTTCACATCATGTGAGTACCAACTCGGTATTCCAATTTCTTAGCTTTACAGATGCTCCCTTCTTCTTACTGTACTATATCTCTTGTATACTTGGGTAACTACCCAACTTATAGATAGTACCCTATATTTTTTTTTTACCAGGATAATTTTTTTTGGTCTTCTCTTTCTGTTTGAGTGTATATATATGGTTCCACCTTTAATAGATGCATTATTCTCCTTTCAAATTTTGGTCTCAAACATCACTTGTGCTTATAGTGTGTTAATATTACAGTTTTTACTTTTACCCTATCTCAGTTCACAATTTATCGTGAAAGTACGCTAGTTTAGCGGACAAGGCCTGAGATGCTCTGATACCAAGTTGTCACACCCCAATTTCGCACTATTCAGAATGGTGTGATGAACCGCTAACAAACCAACGGTTCAACCAGGATCTCGAGTAGGCTATATCCGTTTTATCTAAACCCCATACATCCACATTCATAATCAGAGTAAATATACAATAGCGGAAGTCTTATAATAAAATGAACTGAGAATCTACTGTGATATTAATATTTAGATAGCAAATGATTCTATATCAACTAAGACATAAATAAATATCAAATACATGTCCCAAATAAAGAAAACTAAAAAAAATATCTAATCGAATACACATGAGTTGCACTCGCAAGAGGAGTCATGTGTATCCACTTCCTCTTTCACTTCCATCGCCGCCACGTTCTCGTACACTGGAGCATTTATATAATATTCAACAGTCGTACCTGCATCATCAACTAAAAATATTCGACGTCGAAAGGGCACACATCACGGCTCAGTGAGCAAACAAAACAATGCAACAATACATATGCATGCAGTCAAATCATATCTTTGGTCTGGTTTATAGTTTGCACTGTGCTATAGAAAGGATAGGTGGCCACCACACCTCTATACACGAGTGTGTGGAAACATCCAATGAAAACGGCATCGTCGCCCCACATGCACCCAAAATGGCACAATATACACCCCATGAAAAATGGTCATGGCTGTACCGGTTAACACCATACCAATAAATAAACCCCTGCTGGCTAGGATTGCAAACTAGGCTCGCAACTAACCAATCCTAATGCCAAACAGTGTATCCAAGGCCATACCCCAGCATCCCTCAGAACATCCATAGAGATAGAGCTAAGGCCCCCCGGTAGAGTCAGAGACTACAAGGACCGAGACCACCTCCCCTGATGCTCTACGACATAATAGTTCTGCTAAGGTAATGGCGATACGACGACATCAGTGGACATGACTTGAGTAGACCATGACACAATATACATCCCATGAAGAACGGTCATGGCTGTACCGGTTGATACCATCCCTACCCGCACCATATACACTGGCCAAACATAAACATTCACATGCCTATTCCTATCATCATCATCATCATCATATTATAAACAATAAAGTAAATTTGCATGAACAATTAATAGAAATATTGGATGACATGTTGAATGCACATACAAGCATACACGCATAGAATCAATAAGGCATTGGACTCAAGAAATAAAATAGTTTATTATTAACCAGTTAGTTTAGGTTTTGTTCCCTCACCTTAGCTTGTTAATAGATCCTCTTCCAAGCTTTAGAATCACCTTTATAATGTTATTATATTGC
The DNA here is from genome assembly GCA_028583415.1 of Protea cynaroides. NCBI lineage: Eukaryota > Viridiplantae > Streptophyta > Magnoliopsida > Proteales > Proteaceae > Protea > Protea cynaroides. Next base: position 82,361,825 of record CM053266.1, read on the forward strand.
TAGAAGACCTAACAAAGTCGATAGAATTTAATTAGAATCAATTTTGAATTTAAAAACCATACTGTTAACTGGGGGTCGGAGGTAGGGTCGAAGTCATGATCGACCCCAAGTGCGACCCCCCCTATTCTGGACTTCCCAAACATTGGGGATCGATGCTCAGGGTCTGGTAGGGTCGATTGGCCATCGACCCCCCATGCGACCCCCTGTGGGTTTTGGTCAATTTTCTTCCTTTCAGTCCATTATTCATGTTTGGGGTCCTATGGCTTGCTCCTAAAGTCCATTCTACACACATTCTATGGTCTAAAACCATGAATCATTCACCTATATAGCTTTCATGAATTCCCCCATGGTTTTCCATGAAAACCTATCCATGGGTTGATGGTTTGGGACTCTCCGAGATCATACTCTCTTCATTACCTAACCTAAGGTCTGTAAAAACTCATGGAATTAGTATCCATACCTGAGAATAATACTCCTTCTCTGCAACTCTTCTCTTTCTTGCTTTCTTCTCTTCCTTGCTTCTCTTCTTCTTTTCTTCCTTGTCTTCTCTTTCTCTCAATTCAATTAGGGTTGTAAAAGGAGTGAAAGAGGCTTAGGGACGTCCTATTTATAGAGTAGAAACTCCTAAAATAAGTCCCATTGAGATTTGGAAAGAGTCCAACCGAAATTAGGAAACTCTCCTAATTTCAGTTTCTGGCGGCAACTGGGGGTCGATGATCCCGTCGACCCCTAGCTCCTAAAGTGTCCGACCCCCTCTGTAAAACTGGGGGTCTGACTTCCTGTCTTGGGGGTCCGACCCTCTTTTGCTGGGTATGCGACCCTCCCCTTTATTTAAGTGTTTTTGGGTCGATTAAATACCTGGGATCACGATCTCCTTCACGCCTTTGGTCCATTTGGCTCGACCATGATGGGTAAACCTGGTTCAAGGTGGTAAGACCGGGTTAGTTTGACACGGGTCTTACAATTACTGGCCGTGTAATTTTTGGGTGAAAATCAACTGCGCCTCGGCCAACAAAGTGCCCCTGCTCGAACCAGAATATCCTACAGTAGCTGACATGATCCGAGGTATTCCTGATCCAACCCTTGATGACCTATCCAACCTTGCCTATTTCAGGGTTGTGGGATTGGGTGAGCAACCTTTTTAGATTCTATCTTCGCTGAATTTCTGTGATTGCTCTACTAATCGTTCTTATTTTTTTATTTTGCAATGGATATTTTCATGGATGATGTCCTAGAGTTTTCTGATGATGAGCAGGCCCCACTTTCTATCGAGCCTGCCGAAGTTCGAGTGGCAAAGGTTCCCAAAACACAGGGTGAGGAGACCCGGCCTACTGAGGTTCAAGCTTCTAGAGCTCTCCAGATTCCTTCCGGACCTGCCCCTGTTCCTCCTGTTCTAGTTGACCTTATCATTCACCAAGAGGCAGTGGAAGGAGCTGAGGGTGAAGGTGCCGAGGGTGACGAAGAAACGGCCAGCGATGAAGTTGCGGGCTTTGAGTTGTAGCGTCGATATAGGAAGAGGTATCATCCAGTTGAGAAGACTATCAAGAGGAAGAAAAAGAAGCCATTGGAGGGCGTTGGGGACACTTCTGGTAAGCTTTCCGATCACCTTGTTCATCCTCTCTGCACCATTATCCTCTTATACTGTCACTAACTGCTGAGTCCTTACGTAGGACCTCAAGAACATCAACCATTGAGGTTTAAACCAAAGTCGAAGTTAATAGACAACATGTCCGCTATGGATAACCCTATGGTGGCCGAGTAGATAGCTCGGAACACCATACTCCAACATGGCACTAAGGCATATGCTCAGCTTGCCTTTGTCCACGTCTTCAACAGAGAGATAAACCATTATTCTGAGGTAAGTTTACCATCGTTACTTGCCGAGGTCCCTCTCCTTCTCAATTGTGGCTAACTATTTTTTTTTTTGCCTCTTTCAGTTTGTCCTCTTCTTGACCCATAGAAAAGACCTTGTGACTATTCTGTGTAACCAAGCCATTGAAGTGGAAGGTCTTGTGGAGGCCCTGCGAGCCCAATTGAAGGTGGCAGAAGATTCTCAAGATGAGGCTAATCGATGTTCTTAGGAGAAGGAGGAGGAGGTTGTCCACGCTCAGGGTAAGGTCGATGACCATGGCAGAGTTGAAAGGGGTCCGGGCCGTTCCATCAGAGGCTCTGACCTTAAGAATGAGGCTATGGCGATGGCAGAGAGGACGGGCAAATCGGTGGAGCAAGCCTAGTCTAATGTCACAGAGTTGAGGGGCAAGCTTGACACTGTTGAGAAAACTTGAGAGGATGATAGGGCAACTTTGGATGCCAGCATGGGAGAGCGCATTAGGGTAGCCAAGGCTGAAGTAGTAGAGACTTACAAGGCTAGCATGGAACTCAAGAAGCTCGTGATGACCACACTCAAGAAGACGATGACACCAGCTTTGGTTGAAATTCGAGACTTCTTCTGGGCTAGTTGCCTCAACCTTGACATGTCGAAGCAGAAGTACTTTGAAAAGGCTCATGGGGTTGATGTTGTGCCTCAGTTTGCGCTACTCCATGCACCTCCATCGAGATCCAAGACCCCAATACTTCCTTTGAGCTCCGAGCCCCTGGCGCTTCTTTTTAGCTCTGAGCTGACTCTCTTGCCAACCAGTACTCTTCCTACTGATCTTCCCCTTAATGATCCTCGAGGGGCTTAAGGCGTACATCCATAGGGCCTTATACATTTTGTTTCTAGAATTTTTTTTGCACTGCCAAGGTTCTATTTTTATCGCTGTACAGCTTCTTTTGAGCCCATGAATGAAGTACTTGCTATTCTATTTGAATTTTTGCTGAAATTTTTGCTGATTTTTTTTTTAAATTGTAGCCCATTTTCCTTTATTTTCCACGCTACACATTTGCTTCCTGAACACACACTAAGTGTTAGCTTCCAAGCTATTGGATGTATCTTTTCACCCTTCGAGCTTCAGTATCTTCAGGGTAGCCAAAGTTATTGAAGATGAACCCTTCCATCTGATGCTTCACTTCATTTCACCCTTAGGCTTAGAGGATAAATCCACCCTCCAAGCTTCAATGCTCTTGGGGTAGCCAAGGGTGTTGAAGTTTTGCTTCAATTTGAGGTTTTCGCCGATGGAATCTGTCCTTCAAGCTTTCGTGCCTATGACGAGGTCTTCGGTTGTGAAGATACAATCACCCCTTAGCTTTTTAAGGATAAATCCACCTTCTGAGCTTCAATGCTCTTGGGGCAGCCGAGGTTGTAGAAGATAACCCTTCGACTTGAGGTTCTCGCTTGTCTTCGATGAACTCGTTGATGCTGAAGATATAATTATAGCTTTTTAAGGTAAATCCATCCCCCGAGCTTCAATGCTCTTGGGGCAGCCGAGGGTGTTGAAGATAGCTCTTCGATTCGAGGTCTTTTCGACATGGTTGGTTCTCCTGCTTTAAGTACTTCGAGATCTACCCTCTGAGCTTTAATGGTCTTGGGATACATACTGAAGAGACAAAAAATTTCTCATAATCAAACAACTTTATTGATTTTTACTTTGATTACAACACCCTACGAATAATACTTTCGCAGGTTTGATGCATTCCACGTCCTCGGTACTACCTCGCTGTCTATCCACTATAGATGGTACACACCAAATCTAGTAGTTTTGGCCACTTTATACAGGCCTTCCCAATTTTGTGCCAACTTTCCTTGCTTGGCAAGCTCTGAGGCTGAGCTCTTCCTTGACACTAAGTCACCGACCTGGAAGATTTTCTCCTTAACCCTTTTATTGTAGTGGTTTACCATTCGAGACTGATAGGTAGCATTCTTTAGGTGCGCTGCCTCTCGGACTTCTTCTAGTATGTCCAAGTTCACCAACATGTTCTCCCTGTTAGTTTCTTCATTGAAGTTTATTGTTCGAAACATGCCGTGAACAACCTCGACAGGTATGACAGCCTCTGCCCTATGGTTGAGCATAAAAGGGGTCTCACCTGTTAGGGTTCGACTGGTTGCCTTGTAGGACTAGACGATGCTGGGGAGTTCTTCTACCCATCTCTTTCAGACCATTCATTATTGCTCGATTGTTGGCTTCTTCCTTCTTGGGCTTTTTCTTTAGGCTATCTATTATTGTTCTGTTGGTGACCTCGACTTGGCCATTCACCTTTGGATGGTAGACCGAGGTGAAGTGTTGAGCAATGTGGTATTGTGTCCAAAATGCTCAGAACTTATTCGAAATCAAACTGTTTTCTGTTTTAGATTACCACTACCTGTGGTATCCCATATCTATATACCACGAAGAGCTTGAAAAACTCCATAACCTTCGATGAAGTGATCTTTGGCATAGGTACTACCTTTATCCACTTAGTGCAGTAGTCCATTGCCACTATGAGGAATTTGCTCTACTGTTGTCCTTGGGGGAATGTGTCACACCCCAATTCTGAACCAACTAGAATGGTGTGATGAACCGTCTATGATCCAACGGTTCAACCAGGATCTCGAATAGGCCGTGTCCCTTTGCTTAAACCATATACATCCACAACCATAATCAGAGTAAATAAACAATAGCGGAAGTCTTTAATATTAATGAACTAAGTATCTAACAGTGATAACATAAATAAAGTATCCAATTATCTCCAATTGACTAAGACATAAAATAAAATAAATTAATCAATTACATCTTCTAAAAAATCCAACAAATAATCTAATCAAAGACACATGAGTTGCACTCGCACGACGAATCATGCGACTCCATCATAGCTTCTGCATCCATTGCCGCAACATGCCCGTACATCAGAGCATTCATATAATCTTTTAGTGTAGGACTTGCATCATCAACTAAAAATATTCGACGTTGAAAGGGTGAGCACACATCATGGCTCAGTGAGCAAACAAAACAATGCAACAAACATATGCATGCATTCAATTCATATATTTGGTCTGGTTCATAAGTTTACAATGTGCAATAAAAATGATTGGTGGCCGCCGCACCTCTATACATGAGTGTGTGAAGCTTCCCAATGGATCAAACACCACTGTCGTCCCACATGCACCCAACATGGAAAGAGATAGAGCTAAAATACCCGGATCAAACACTGCATAACACTTCCCCTGATGCCCTACCCATACCAACCGTAAGCCCCTATTGGCGAGGGCATGCAAACTGGGCTCGCAACTAACCAGTCCTAATGTCAAACAGTGTATCCAAGGCCTCACCCCAGCATCCCTCAATATGTCCATAGAGATAGAGCTAAGGCCCCCCGGTAGAGTCAGAGACTACACGGTCCTAGACCACCTCCCCTGATGTCCTACGACATAATAGTTCTGCGAAGATAATGGCGATACAACGATGTCAGTAGACAAGACTTGAGTAGAGATAGAGCTAGAGTCTGGTGACCAGGATGAACCATAGTGTCACGTTCTCCCCCTGATGCTCCACTCGCATCAAGTATACTAACCACACACATATATTCACATGCCTATTTTTAGCATCATCATCACATCATGTTATAAATAAACAGAATTAAATATGCATGAGCAGTAATAATAAAAATATTGGATGACATGTGAAATGCACATTACAATCATACAAGCATAGAATCATTCATGGTATTGGACTCAATAAATAAAAATAGTTTATTATTAGCCAATTAATTTAGGTCTTTTTTCCTCACCTTTGGTCGATAATAGATCCTCGTTCAAGCTTTGTAATTTACTTTTAGACCACTTGGAAACCTAATAAATTTATAGATTTTAAATTAGAATTAATTCCCATGAATTTAGACTAACAAAAACTGAGGGGTCGCAGGTGTGGCAGCACCTGTGGTCTCAGTTTCTGTGACCACAGGGTGTGTGGTCGCAGGGTGTGGTCGCATATCCTGCGACCACACCCTCCCTGGAAACTTCCCGTGGGCATGTGGTCGGACATGTCCGTCTCGTGTGGTCGCACATCATGCGACCACACGTGCGACCACACGTGTGATGGTCGATCTTTCATTCTCAACTCCAATTCTTTCATGCTCAGATTCCTTGGCTTATCATTATGGTCCTTCTTATGATTTTTCTATGGCTTCAAACTAGTATTTTATGCAGAATCCCTTGTCCACATAATTTCCTCCCATGGATTCTCTTGGAATTTATCCATGGATTGATGATTTGGGTTTCACCTAAATCCTATCTCTTTCATGAACTATTCTAGGCTCTCAATTTAACATGGGGAATATGTTCATACCTTAAGTTTGCTGAAGATTCAGAGTTTTCTCTGAATTTTCCTCCTCCTTAGTCTTCCTCTTCAATTTTTCTTCTCTTCCTTCTCTTCTCCTTCTCTCACTTTCAGTTTAAGTTTTAAAAGAGTGAAAGAAGCTAAGGATGTCCGATTTATAGAGGAAAACCCTCCATAATATGCCTTAATGAGTTTAGGAAAGAACCCCCTTTGGATTAGGAAGGTTTTCTAATTTTGGTTTCTGACTGGGTTCGTGTGGTCGAAGGTGGGGTCACAGAATCTGTCGACCACACCTTTTGAAATGTGCGACCACACAACCAAAATTCATGTGGTTGCACTATTTTGAGGTGTGGTCGGTCACACCTGTTTAGGTATGCGACCGCACGCTCATAATTGACTGTTTTTGGGTTGATTTCATACTTGGTCTTGTGGTTTCTTTACGCACTTCGTCCACTTGGCTCGACCATGATAGGAAGACCTGATACAAGGTGGTAAGACCGGTTAGTTCGATAGGGTCTTACAACTCCCCCCCTCTTATTAGAAATTTCATCCTCGAACACATACCTTTCGAGTCGAGAAGATGAGGATACTACTTTCGCATAGCATTCTCTTCTTCCCATGTGATCTCTTCTATATCTCGGCTCTTCCAAGTAACCTTAACTAATAAATGTCACGGTTGCATAGATGTTAAATCTTTCGGTTGGTGATTTCAGTTGGTGCTACTTCGAATGTCAAATCATCAGTTAGACCCGGTGGATCCGCTATTATAACGTGTTGGATCTCTAACATACTTCTTCAATAATGAGATATGAAATACATCATGCACACTTGACATAGATGGGGGTAGTGCTAACTGATACACTACTTTTCCATGTTTAACGAGAATCTCATATGGCCCGACATATCTCGAACTTAGCTTCCCTTTCTGTCTGAATCGTTTTAAGCCTCGCATAGGTGATACTTTCAAGAATACCTTATCAACTACAACAAATTCAAGGACTCGACATCGAGTATCTACATATTGTTTCTGACGATTCTGAGCTGTTCTAACTCTTTCCTTGATAATGTCAACTACTCGACAAGTCTCTTCAACAAATTATGGTCCAATGATACTCCGTTCACCAACTTCATTCCAAAACAAAGGAGTTCGACACTTCTTACCATAGAGTGATTCATAGGGTGACATCTGTATAGTAGCCTGATAGCTGTTGTTATAGGTGAACTCGATCAATGGTAGTTTCTCATCCCATTATCCCTTGAAATCAATAACACAGGCTCGAAGCATGTCTTCTAAAATCTGAAAGGTACGCTCCGACTGTCCGTATGTCTGCGGATGGAATGCAGTACTGAATTTCAACGTTGTACCCATAGCCTTCTGTAATCCTTCCCAAAAACTTTGAGGTAAAGCGTGGGTTTCTATCGGACACAATGTTATCAGGTACACCATGTAATCTAATAATATTATCCACATATAGCTTGACTAACCTCTCTAGGGTATACTGAGGTCGTATAGCTATGAAACGAGTTGTCTTAGTCAGACGATCTACAATCACCCAGACCGTGTCAACTACTCGGGGAGTCAATGGTAACCCGGTCACGAAGTCCATAGTAATGCAGTCCCATTTCCATGCTGGTTCTGGCAGTCGCTGCAATAATCCTGCAGGTCTTTGCCTTTCAGCCTATACCCTCTGACAATTTAGGCATTGAGACACAAATTTAGCTACATCCACTTTCATTCCTCTCCACCAATATAATTTCTTCAGATCATGATACATCTTCATACTTCTAGGATGTACCGAATAAGCGATGTTGTGAGCTTCCTTCATTAGTCTGTGTCTAATATCCAAGTTTTCATTTTCAGGAATACACACTCTTCCTTTATATTTTAGTACCTTTTCAATGTCCAAAGTGAACTTAGGAATAGTCCTACCTTTTTTGATGTCTTCTTGTACCGTTCTCAGATAAGGGTCTGATTTAATAGCGGCCTTCACTTCATCTAATATATCAAGTACAATCTTCAATGTTGCGAACATATTTGAAAACCAATGAATAAACCCTTGGTTGGTTGATCCGCCCAATGCATCTATCACGAACTGCTCATTACCATGTATAACACACATTGCCGCAGTCGTGTTAACCTCTCCTTGGGATTTTATTATTTCCTTTCTGCTTAGCGCATCAACAACTACATTAGCTTTCCCTGGATGATACTGAATATCGCAATCATAATTCTTCAATAATTTCAGCTATCTTCTTTGTCTCATATTCAACTCCTTTTGATTAAAAATATAAGTGAGACTCTTGTGATCTGACTTAATCTGAAATTTCTCTCCATACAAATAATGTCTCCATATCTTGACAGCATGTACTACTGTTGCTAATTCCAAGTCATGAGTAGGATAGTTCTTCTCATGTGTTTTCAGTTGTCTTGAGGCATACACAACTACTTGTTCTCCTTGAATTAGCACACATCCTAAACCCAACCCAAACGCATCAGTGTACAAGGTAAATGGTTGTCCTGGAATAAAAATAGTCAAGATGAGAGCAGATATCAATCTAGCTTTCAATGTTTGAAAACCTTCTTCACATTTGTCGGTCCAAACAAACTTTTCTCATTTCTTAGTTAAACTGGTGAGGGGTACGGCGATTCTAGAGTAATCTTCCACGAATCGTTGGTAATACTCAGCTAGACCTAGGAACTTCTGATTTCTGCAACACTCTTAGGTGCTTCCCATTTTACAATGGCTTCAATCTTGCTAGGATCCACTTTAATTTCTTCAGCGGATACAACATGGCCTAAGAAAGCGACCTCATCCAGCCAAAACTCACACTTTGTAAATTTGGCGTAAAATTTCTCTTTTCTTAGTCACTGCAGAGCGGCTCTTAGATTCATGACATGAGTTTTCTTGTCCTTAGAGTAGACCAATATATCGTCAATAAACACAATGACTGACGTATCCAACATATCATGGAATACCCGATTCATGAGTTCCATAAAAGTTACGGGTGCGTTAATCAATCCAAAAGACATGACTAAAAATTTATAATGTCCATATCTTGTTCTAAATGCCATCTTTGGAATATCACCTTCCTTAATCTTCAACTGATGGTATCCTGATCGAAGATCAATCTTGGAGAACACCTTGGCACCTTGCAACTGATATAATAAGTCATCAATCCGAGGCAACGGGTATAGATTCTTGATTGTAAGCTTATTTAATTCTCGATAGTCTATACACAGTCGAACACTACCGTCCTTCTTCTTCACAAACAATTCTGATGCTCCCCATGGTGATATGCTGGGTCTGATATAACCCTTATCCAGTAATTCCTGTAACTGTACCTTCAGTTCCTTCAGTTCAGTAGGAGCCATACGATAGGGTGCTTTAGATACTGGTGCGGCTCCAGGTACAAGGTGTATAACGAACTCTGTTGCTCAGTCGGGTGGTAGTCCTGGTAATTCCTCAAGAAATACATCTGAAAAGTCATGCACAACATCAATATCTTCTATTCATGGTACTTCCTTGGTGAGATCAACCACGGATACTAAATACCCAACTCCTCCTTTCTTGAGGCATTTTCTAGCCTTTAATGCAGAGAGGATGAGTTTTCGTCTACAGGGAAGTTTGGTTCTCGTAAAACTAAACTCTGCTCATTCCTTGTCTTTAAATGTTAGTTTCTTTTCTGCACATAATAGGTTTGCAGAATGCCGAGCTAACCAATCCATTCCTAAAATAACGTCAAAATCTACCATCTCAAGTTGAATTAATGTTGCATCCAAAATATTTTTGCCGATAAGAACTGGACATGGTCTATAACCTTTTTCTAGTTCCACTTCTAATCCCATAGGCGATCGTATAAGCAATTTGTAGTCTAAAGATCTGAGGGATAGATTTAGCTTCTTTCCAAATGACACAGATATAAAAGAATGAGTAGCTCCAGAATCAAAGAGTACTGGCGGGTATGTCATTAATAGGTACGATACCCGTGATTTATTTTAATTTAGTCTACATGCTCACACAAGGTAATACAAAATGAAAGGTTGAGGTCATACCTATGACCACATCAGGCGATGCGGTAGCATCCTCAGATGTAACTGCATAAACCTTTCCTTGCTGTAGCTGCTTCCTGGGCTTAGGACACTCCCTTGAATAATGTCCCATTTGATTACAGTTATAGCATTTTACTCCTTCACTATTTTGCTTCTATTGAGGTTGGACTATTGGAGTAGTCTTGACTGTAGCATTAAATCCTTGAGTATGGAAGGGTTTAAAGGTCTTTGCGTTCCCTCCGTTATATGAATTCCCATTAGGCCTTTTGATACCTCTATTCTGAGCAAAGTAGCTCTCCCTCTGGCTCGATTCTAGTAATCGAGCAATCTATAAGGCTTCATTATAAACTTTCTTTTCTAACCCCAAAACATGCTCTCGAATGCTTCCCCTAAGTCCCATGACGAACCTTTGGTTTTTAGTATTTTCCTCCTAGATGCTAGAAGAGAAAAGAAAAACAGCTCTTCATAACACTGTTGATATGCATCCACAGTCATCTATCCCTGATACAAACTTAGGAACTCTCTTTCCATAGCATCTTTGAAAATTTTGGGAAAATATTTCTCGAAGAATGTCTTTTTATAGATAGCCCAGGTCAATTGGGTATGCTTTGTTAATAGATAAGTCCGAGTAGACTTCCACCAGTGGTGTGCATCGCTCTTCAGCATAAATGTTGCACACAGTACTTTTTCCTCCTCATTAACAGTCATCATCATAAAATTCCTTTCTATCTCGTCGATCCAATGAGCTGGCCACAAAGGATCCGCTGGCTTGCCATTATATTCCTTAGGCTTCATTTTCAGGAAGCGCTCGATCAGTCGAGAATGGTCCAACTGATACTGAGCATAGGCCCCATACATAGGTGGTTGATACTGGTAATTGCCTTGGGCTACCTCAGGGTTTTGTACTGGAGCTTGTACAATTGGCATTTGAGGTGCTTGAGGTACCGTGTTGCTACCCCCTAGTACTGTGCTAGCTTCTCTGGCTGGTATAGGTATAGTATGTACAGCTGGAAAAGCCATTCCCATAGTAGCTTGCATATTGGCTTGCACCTATTGTATTTGCTGCAGCTGTTGTGCTAGGTTCATTACTACTGTAGCCAAATCTGTAGGTGGGGCTGGCAAGTTTGTAGGATTAGCCTGGCCATTAGCTCCTGGTGGTGCCACATTTTGATCCTCTTTTCCTTCAGGATTTTCATGGCTACCTTCCTCCATAGGTGGTGGTGGAGGAATTGGGTTACGTCCTCGCCTGGTAACTCTTCGCCCAGCCATTTCCTATTCTGGTGGTGGTAGTGTCTGAAAAATCAAAGAACATGTGAGGCAATCATAATATATGTCATTCCCATGTCAAAATCCAATTAATCAATGTAAATTCCAATTTTCCAAGTTATATAGTCAAAATACTGTATTTTCCATCGTGTGGTCGATGGTGGGGTCGCAATATGATCGACCACAGGGTATGCAACCTCACAAAATCCTGTCAGCTCACCGAGAGCCTGTGATCGGCCGTGTGGTTGCAATTTGTGCGACCACAGGGTCTGACCACACGAAGTTTGTCAGCTCACCGAGAGCTTGTGGTTGATCGTGTGGTTGCAATATGTGCGACCACACGGTCCATCCACACGAAGTCTATCAGCTTACCGAGAGCCTGTGGTCGATCGTGGGGTCAATTGTGTGGTTGCATATTTAGTCAAATTTTGCGACCACACGACCCCAAATCAGGTTTTTAAACCTGATTCTTGGAGTCATTTCCCACTTTCTCTTTTGCTTTCAACTCAACTCGCTTCCACTGAGTTGCTATAGTATCGACCACTCATATTTGGTGATTCTTTCTTCCATTTACGACCTCCACTCCGTTCCTTCAGGTATGTTCTCTACTGGTCCTCAGTTTTAAGCTTTCAAAACTAGGTTTTTCTCTATTTATAGCGTTTTCTTCAAATTAAAAATTTTCTAACCGTAAAAATTTGATTTTTATTGGGGACTTTTGCTATTGGCCACCCAATGGATGAAATCCCTCAAGAAAATTTGAGTTTCATCTGTTAGTTTTTGAGAAACTTGAAATTTTCTATTTTTGATCTAATTTTTGGGATTTTTCCAAATTGTTAAAATTTCTTCAAATTCGATCTTCCTAGTTTAAATTTCCAACTGTATGAGCCTTGCAGGATGGTTTGGAACATATGTAAGTCCTCGTACCCAACTGTTTGGGTGAAAAGTGAGGCTTTTGGCCAAATCATGCTGTTATAATGCCAAAATTTTGAGTTTTGCTCTATAACTCATATCTTGTTTATTTGTCTGTGACTTTGTAGATAACATGGCTCGCACCAAAGTTCCCAGAGTTCATGATCCTCTTCGCTTCCGGTCCAATGAATCAAAGACTCAGTATGCTCGTTATGAGCATAAAAAGGTAGAAGGGGGTCGTTGTGTAAACCTGGCTAATTTAGCCTTGTTTAATGTGGAGGGTGCCTTTGGTGATATGGGTTGGCTCCCTTGATATTATATGAGGGTTGCACCTGTCCTGCACTGGTGAAGCAGTTTTATTGCAATCTTCAGGTAGTGGGTGATAAAAATGATACAGACAGGGGTAGGGAGCTCAGGATCACTAGTTATGTTAAAGGGGTGGAGATCTCTTTTAACTGCCAGGAGTTGGCTGACCTCCTAGGCATATCAAACGATGGCCCCTTAGTAACTATGCACCCAAGGAACCCCAGTTCCTATCTTTGATGATGCATGCAGAGATTGACCGCTAGCTTCTTAGGGATGATCGCTGGGAGATGAAGGCAGTCAACCTATGGCCGAGCCTCGGGTGTACTGCAAGATTATTCAGCACAACCTGATTCCTCAGAGTGGCCACTATGAGAAGATTTCCCTGTTGACCCAGTATCTCTTGTACTGCATCTATACTAGGCAGCCAGTCTGCTTTCCATACATTATCATCAGGATGATGATCCGTGCTGCGATGCCTGGTCAAATGGGCAACCTGACCTACGGGCGTTTGATCACTACTCTACTCACTCGCCTGCATGTCGACTTGGTTGATGAGAGGATCCATGAGGACACCTTCTCATCGGACCTTGACTAGGAGGCCATCTGCAAGATGGGGATGCGGTATGCGTAGGTTAGTGACGAGGAGAGGAACGCTATGGTGTATCCCCGTACTCAGGTCAAGAGAGCAGACGCTAAGGCGGCAACAACAGGAGTCGATGGGGGTGATGCTGAGGATGATGATCGTATGTACATGGATGTGGACACCAAACCTCCTCCATCACCACAGCATTCTACTGGATTTGGCCCTTCTCGGGTTCCTTCCCACTCAGCTGGTCCTTCTTACTCACCACCAGATGACGTGATGGGGCTACTGCGTGAGATTTGGGAGGCCCAGCATGAGACTGATCAGCGGGTGGCGGATCTGGCAGCTAGTCTCCAGATGACCCAGACTCAGGTAGCCTGGCTTACGAGGTTATATGCTGAGGATTATGATCGAGATCGTGAGGCACCTCCTCCTCCAGCACCTCCTGCTCCATGATGCATATTTTTCTTTTTTCTTGTACTACGGAATAACTGTCTGGATTATGGACCGTATTCGATATATATATATATATATATATATATATATATATATATATATATATATATATATATATATATATATATATATATATATATATATATATATATATATATATATATATATTGTTTTTATTGATGTGTATACGAAACTTGTTTCTCATCTTAATAGTGCATTATTCTCTTTCTTAATTTTGTCTCATACAACACAGGTGCTTATGGTGAGTTCTTATTAAAGCTTTTAAATTTTATCGTAACTCAGTTTACGAACTTTTGTGGGAGTATACCGGTTTAATAGGCAGGGCCCGAGAGCTCTGATACCAAGTTATCACACCCCAATTCTGAATCAACTAGAATGGTGTGATGAACCGTCTATGATCCAACGGTTCAACCAGGATCTCGAATAGGCCATGTCCCTTTGCTTAAACCATATACATCCACAACCATAATCAGAGTAAATAAACAATAGCGGAAGTCTTTAATATTAATGAACTAAGTATCTAACAGTGATAACATATATAAAGTATCCAATTATCTCCAAAATACTAAGACATAAAATAAAATAAATTAATCAATTACATCTTCTAAAAAATCCAACAAATAATCTAATCAAAGGCACATGAGTTGCACTCGCACGACGAATCATACGACTCCATCATAGTTTTTGCATCCATTGCTGCAACATGCCCGTACATCGGAGCATTCATATAATCTTCTACTGTAGGACCTGTGTCATCAACTAAAAATATTCGACGTTGAAAGGGTGAGCACACATCATGGCTCAGTGAGCAAACAAAACAATACAACAAACATATGCATGCATTCAATTCATATCTTTGATCTGGTTCATAAGTTTACAATGTGCAATAGAAAGGATTAGTGGCCGCCACACCTCTATACACGAGTGTGTGAAGCCACCTAATGGATCAAACACCACTGCCGTCCCACATGCACCCATCATGGAATAGAGATAGAGCTAAAATGCCCGAATCAAACACCGCATGACACTTCCCTTGATGCCCTATCCATACCAACACGTAAGCCCTTATTGGTGAGGGCCTGCAAACTGAGCTCGCAACTAACCAGTCCTAATGTCAAACAGTGTATCCAAGGCCTCACCCCAGCATCCCTCAATACGTCTATAGAGATAGAGAAGGCTCCCCGACAGTGTCAGAGACTACACGGTCCGAGACCACCTGCCCTGATTCCATACGACGTAATAGTTCTGCTAAGGTAATGGCGATACGACGATGTCAGTAGACAAGACTTGAGTAGAGATAGAGCTAGCGTCTGGTGACCAGGATGAACCACAGTGTCACGTCCTCCCCCTGATGCCCCACTCGCATCAAGTATACTAACCACACACATACATTCACATGCCTATTTTTAGCATCATCATCACATCATGTTATAAATAAACAGAATTAAATATGCATGAGCAGTAATAACAAGAATATTGGATGACATGTGAAATGCACATTACAATCATACAAGCATAGAATCATTCATGGTATTGGACTCAATAAATAAAAATAGTTTATTATTAGCCAATTAAATTAGGTCTTGTTCCCTCACCTTTGGTCGATAATAGATCGTTCAAGCTTTGTAATTCACTCTTAGACCACTTGGAAACCTAACAAATTTATAGATTTTAAATTAGAATTAATTCTCATGAATTTAGACTAACATAAACTGAGGGGTCGCAGGTGTGGCAGCACCTGTGGTCTCAGTTTCTGCGACTACAGGGTATGTGGTCGCAGGGTGTGGTCGCATATCCTGCGACCACACCCTCCCTGGAAACTTCCCGAGGGCATGTGGTCGGACATGTGTGTCTCGTGTGGTCGCACATCATGCGACCACACGTGTGATGGTCGATCTTTCACTCTCAACTCCAATTCTTTCATGCTCAGATTCCTTGGCTTATCATTATGATCCTTCCTATGATTGTTCTATGGCTTAGAACTAGTATTTTATACAGAATCCCTTGTCCACATAATTTTCTCCCATAGATTCTCTTGGAATTTATCCATGGATTGATGATTTGGGTTTCAGCTATATCCTATCTCTTTCATTAACTATTCTAGGCTCTCAATTTAACATGGGGAATATGTTCATACCTTAAACTTGCTGAAGATTCAGAGTTTTCTCTGAATTTTCCTCCTCCTTAGTCTTCCTCTTCAAGTTTCCTTCTCTTCCTTCTCTTCTCTTTCTCTCACTTTCAGTTTAAGTTCTAAACGAGTGAAAGAGGCTAAGGATGTCCTATTTATAGAGGAAAACCCTCCATAATATGCCCTAATGAGTTTAGGAAAGAACCCCCTTCGGATTAGGAAGGTTTTCTAATTTGGTTTCTGACTGGGTTCGTGTGGTCGGAGGTGGGGTCACAGAATCCATCGACCACACCTTCTAAAATATGCGACCACACAACCAAAATTCATGTGGTTGCACTATTTTGAGGTGTGGTCGGTCACACCTGTTTAGGTATGCGACCACACGCTCATAATTGATTATTTTTGGGTTAATTTCATACCTAGTCTTGTGGTTTCTTCACGCACTTGGTCCACTTGGCTCGACCATGATAGGAAGACCTGATACAAGGTGGTAAGACCGGTTAGTTCGATACGGGTCTTACAGAATAGATCAAGGATGTCCATGCCTTAGACAGTAAAGGGGATTGGGCTTGCCATTGACTGCAATGGGATAGCAGGTTGATGCTAGATGTTTACATGGCTGACACTATCCACATCTCTTCACATAATCCTCTCATTGCTTTATGATCCTCGAGAAGTAATACCCTTGTGGATTAACCTTTGAGCAAGCGTCCGACTTGCTTGGTGGCTTCTACAGAATCCTTCATGGTTGTCTTTAATAGTGCCTGAGGCCTCGGAAGGTCGTAGGCACCTTAGTAGTGGCAAAGAAAATGACCTTTTGTATAGCACATCATTGTATACAACATACCATTTTGGCATTGTCTGGATTTTTTTCAGGCCTCTTTCCTATCATTGGGCAGTATGCCATCCTTTAGGTAGGATAGGATAGGGTCCATCTAACAAGGTTCGTCTGTTATCATATTTATGTCAACCTCGAGGGTGACACTTGGCTGGCTCAGTTTGTTGATGTATACTGAGCTGTCAAAATGGGAGAGGTTGAAACTCAGTAATTTTGAAAGAAGGCTGGCCTCGACGTTGTCCTCTCTGTTGATGTTCTGGATATCAAACTTTTGGAATGCTGAGGTCAGCTCCCTTACTTTCCCAAGGTATGCCTACATTTTTGGTGCCTTGGCCTTGTAGTCACCTGTCACCTGCTTGATCACAACCTGTGAATCACTATATGTCGAAAGATGGGTGACCATTAGGCTCTTTGCAAGCTGTAGTCTAGTTATCAGAGCTTCATATTTAACTTCATTGTTGGTAACAGCAAAGTCAAACTTGACACACTCTTTATTTTGAACCCCTCAGGGCTCGTCAATACCATTCTTGCTCCAGGTTGGTGTTCTCTGGATGCTCTACCCATGATAGAGGTATCGGTTCAGGAACAAGGGTCGGAGGTCACAGCTAAATAGCTGTGTTAAGGTCCTCAGGATTGTCTTCTAGGGCTTTCTAGAAGGAAGTCAGCTAAGGCTTAGGTTTTTATTGCTGTCCTCAGCTTGTACTGGAGATCGAACTCTTTGAGCTCCATAGCTCAGTTTATCATCCTTCTCGACACATCATTCTGAG
Source organism: Protea cynaroides (assembly GCA_028583415.1). Taxonomy (NCBI): domain Eukaryota; kingdom Viridiplantae; phylum Streptophyta; class Magnoliopsida; order Proteales; family Proteaceae; genus Protea; species Protea cynaroides. Next base: position 82,379,341 of record CM053266.1, read on the forward strand.
TTAGGATCTTCTTCAATGGCTTTATTGTCAGCACTACGATAGTGTAAGCCTGAAAGTAGGGTATCAGCTTCTGCGTAGCTGTCATGAGCATAAGGGCAGGCTTCTCAATAACTTGGTATCTAGTCTCGGCGTTTAGCAATACCTTGTTCACATAGTATATGGTCGCTAGATCTTGTCGACCTCCTTGACCAGTACTACAATTACTGTAGTGGGGGAGACGGTTAAATATAGCTGGAGTTCATTTCTAGGCTTGGGCTATACCAGGATTGGAGGCATCGACAGGTACTTCCTTAATTCAATGAATTCTTGATGGCTCTCTGGGGTCCATTTGAACTTCTTGTTCCCCTTAAGGGTCTTGAAAAAAGGCAAATATCAATTTTCCGTCCTCGACATGAATCATCCAAGGGCATCGATCCGACCTGTCAACTCTTGGACCTTCTTCTAGTTCTACGGGGTCTTCATGTTTTGTATGGCTTTTATTTTGGCCTGGTTGGCCTCTATCGCTCTCTGGGATACCAAGAAGCTGAAGAACTTCCCCGATAATACTTCGAAGGTGCATTTAATGGGGTTAAGTCTCATATTATGCTTGCAGAGTACACTGAATGCCTCTCTAAGGTCATCTATATGAGTGAAAGCTTTTAGGCTCTTGACCAAGAAATCTTCCACGTACACTTCCATGTTCCTGCCAATCTATTCTTTGAACACTTTGTTTACTAGGCATTGGTAGGTGGCCCTAGCGTTTTTTAACCTAAAGAGCATCACTGTGTAGCAGTAGGTTCCTTGGCTAGTGATAAAACTCGTACTCTCCTTGTCCTCCTTACATATTGGGATCTAAATCTACCCAAGTAGGCATCCATAAAAGATAACAATTCGTGACCCGATGTTGCATCTGTCAGTTACTATCTTTAGGGCAAGATTTATTAAGATCGGTAAAATCGATACATATTCTCCACTGATATCCTGATTTGTGGGGCATTACAACATTAGATAACCACTTAGGATATTTTACTTTTCTAATGAATCCCGCTTGCAACAGCTTGTTCACATCTTCGTTGATGATAGCTACCTCTCAGGAGCGAAGCTCATCTTCTTTTGTCTAATTGGCCAATGTTAAGGGTTGACAAACAGATGATGCTCCATGAGCTCCCTATCAACGCCAGACATATCTATTGCCGACCATGCAAAGACATCGACATTTTCTCATAGAAATACGATGAGGTGGTCATGCGTCTTTCCCTACAAGGATGACCCAATCTGGAAGGTGAGCTTTAGTTGGCCCTTGGAGATATGTATCTGGACTAGCTCCTTAGCTGGAGTCCTACACTCCTGGAGAAGGTCGTCCCTAAGGTCATCTACAATAATAGACTGGACTGACGCTTTCTTCTTTTCCTCGATAATTTTCTTCTGCTTTTCTTCTTCCTTGAGGTCTTCAGTGGGAGGGGCAGAGGATTCTCCTTCGGATTTTTTCTTGTTCAAGCATAGTTCTATGGCATAGCACTGCCTCAAGATCCTCTGATCACCTCAGCACTCTCCAGTTCCATGGTCAGTTGGGAATTTGATGACCTGGTAGAACGTCAACAGGCAGCTCCTCAGCCTATGTAGGGATGGGCGTCCGAGGACGGCGTTGTATCTGGCCTTGAGGTTTACTACCAGGAAGTCTACATTTATCACCTTTTGAGTAGGCTTTCATCTAATCACGAAAGACAGATGGATTTTTCCCTTTACACATACTGAATTACCAGTACAACCAGTCAGGGAATAGACGACTAGTTCGAGAAGTCCATCTTTAGGATGGTGTGGTAGTATAAGATGTTGGCCAAACTTCCTGTGTTGACGAGTATGCGGCTGACATTAAAGTTTGTGATAACCACAAAAATTACGAGTGCTTCCTTGTGTGGGGAGATGACGTTGATGAGGTCATTGTCATTGAAGATGAGGAGGTGCCCCATTCTTAACCTTTTGGGAGTCAAGTCGGCAACATCTAACTCCTTGGCTTATGTTCTTACCGACTTGGCCGAGTTGTTTCCTACGACCGATCCTCCTGTGATAACATATGAGCTCAGAATCGCCAGGCGAGCTCGATGTGTAGTTTCTTTGAGGTCCAGGGCCTTGGCATGCTAGGGGAGTCCGATCTCACCCTTAAGCAAGTCCTTCTGGCAGTATTTTTCCCAATGGACCAAGAGTTCTTTCGCTCTCTGCCCTCTGTGACCATAAGCTGGATCCACGAGGGTGTCTTCATCATAGCTTCGGGCTCAGTAGACCTGGTCGAGCTCCGTGCTGGTCTGGCAAGATGTGGCTAAGCTGAGCCTCTTACAGGCCTCGGGCTAACTTACAACAGACTTTACTTTTCTGATTTTGCTTATGGGTGCCTCCTTTATCATGTAGGTGGCCCCTATGTCTCCTCGCAAGGGAAGGGCTTGTCCTTTGCCCCATCATCTTCCCACAAACGATGCCAAGCTATTGCAACACTGAATTGGATAGTCTTTAGCTCGCTCAAATTTCCTGTACAAGGAGACAGCATGTAATGGTCGGGTTAGATGACCCTTAGACCACTCTGATGCCTAAGTTAGTCTGGTATGCAAGCAGTATGGAACAGACATGAGTGTAATTGCTCCGTTGTCAAAGAGGATTTAGACAACAATTTCTATGAGAATTCTGAGTGTAAAGTTCAGTGCATTTTACCTTCACTTGGATTGCACATATAGGTTGGTAGTGGCCTGAATTGGAAGGTGTAACATCAAGATATTATCACAGGTGGCGTGGATTGGATCACGCTCCTTGTCATGAAGATCAGATAGATCTTTCCATATGTAGACCTAGAACGGATTTCCAAATTGTATCTTTCTGTCGACAGACTCCATAGATTGTTCCCAGATATCGTGTTGATAGAGACTTTCCTTAACAGGAGAAGTATCATGGATAAGGTTTCCAGCTATGCACGTTGAGCTCCGAAGTGCACTTTTGCTATAGGCAAGGTTTTGAGCTCCGAGGTGAACTTCGACAATGGACGAGGTGCCAAGCTTTGAGGTGGACCTCGACAATGGATAAGGTGCCAAGGTTTGAGGTGGGCCTCAACAATGGATAAAAAGGCAAAGTCCAAGGTGTGCCTTGATTGCATTGCAGTTCGAGGCCAAGGTCACCGCTAAGGTTGGTCTCGGTAAGCCTTAAAAATTGGGATAGCATAACAAACCGTTGGACTCTATGTCGCTACAGGGTGTTCCCCTCCGAGCTTGAGTACACATGGCGCATTACTATAGGAGGGATTTATATTCCCCATAACACCAACAATGAAGTTTTTTTTGGTAAGACGACGATGAAGTCTAGGATCCTCAAAAGTAGGCACATCACACCATAAGAGAGAGTGCTACCAAACCAATCTGCTCCGCTCTTGTGAAGGAGTATCCTGTTATTAATGTAGCTTGATATTTTCTTAAAGTGAGGGAGTAGTATTCATTGTGCCATGTTTCTTGGAGGTTTTGTTAGCCACTAAAGGGGCGGGTTGCAGGGAGGCGTAACCCCTAACTTGAATTTTCTTAAGGCGATGGTACCAAGGGACATTTTGTAATTTTTTTTTTGGGGAGGGGAGGGGAGGGGAGGGGAGGGGAGGGGGGGGGGGGGGGGGGTTTAGGGTTTCTTTATAGATAGAGTATAATTTCATAAGGTGTTATGAGGGTTTGTAATTATTTATCGAATTAGTAAAAGTTCTGACTAATTGCTTTGTCATGAACGTAGCCCATTCATCCTGTGAGAAACACGTAAATTATTGTGTTAATTTCTTTTTTATTTTTCTTTTTGCTATCATTTTTCTGCTGCATTGTTAATTCATAACACATCCTGAGAGGATATGATTAATTGTTTTTGAAGGATCTCCAAAAATGAGGACAATTATTGGGGATCAAGTGGGACACGGTGAAGGGCATCTCCGGAGGCTAGGCCTAATGTGCAATCATCATTGACTTTTCACATCCCCTAAGTTGGTATATTACATCATTGATTTTTCACATTTCTTTATCCTAACATCTAATTTTCTAATTAACAGGTCCAAGGAGTGAATAGAGGGCAAACAATCCCACACATAATAGACTGGCCTTCCATAGCAAGGTAGTCAGCTAAGCTGATCTGAACTTGTCAGTTCCCAAAGTAACAAGATGATCCCACATGGCTAACGGCTCTGTCCAATTACCATAAACATAAGATAAATAAAAGGAAGGTAAATAAGTCAAAGAGAACTTAGCATCAATAATATGATTATCTGCATGGAGGATATAAACATTTACATCATGACACCACATATGACACAAATCACTTGAACAACCAATTGCATGAGAACATGAAGGATAACTTGAGGAGCTTCCAAATTACCTCAAATAAATCTGAACAACTTTTTGTTTCCATCAAGAATAGTATATCTAGCTTATCTGAATAGGAAATGATCTTCAAAGAGTGGATTGTCAAGGGATTTCTCAGACCTTGGCAGTTCCAGGTGATTAGTTTCATAATTGCCCATGAGGCTGATTTTCCCTAGCCTCCATGGGGTTCAAGGATAAAATGATCTACCTTCGGTGAAAATACTATGTCGGTCATTGTAAATGCACAAAGGGGGTGCTTGGCCTTTGGCTTGGGATTGGTAGAGGAAGAGGTGGAAGGGCTATATAGAGGCAAAGAGGTGAGGGTGGTAAGATGGGGGTCGAAGAAAGTATCCATGGCTGTAGGTTGGGGTGTGGTGTTGAGGGATGGATCAGGTGTAAGTGGTGGTGAGAGATGGCAGTCGTAATAGGGGTACGCCTCATCAAGAAGACATTAGACGATGGGGTGGGATCGTAAGTAGTAAGTAGGAAATATCATGGGTTGTTTAGGTTAGTTGAGGATGGAAGGTGGTAGGGGAATAATCCTCCCACAAAATCAGTAAAGGACAGTTGCCCACATACTTGGCCTGACCCCATAAAAAGATATGTGGTCTACCATGTGTCGATGAACTTTACCCTCTAGATGGTCACCTTAGAGCCACCTCAGCAATTACAGCTACGTTGAAGGACACATGGACATTAATAACTACCTTAGCAGGTAAAACCCTATGGAGGCCCACGTGCTATGCCCCACTAAGTGAAGTAACACTTGCAAGTGCCAGAAACACCGACCTCGACATGCGCTGCCATGCGGTTGAGAAACAGGCTCCTACCTTCACATGCTTGGCTACATGCTTAGCCATGCTTAGCATGATCGACATCTAAGACTACTACCTTAGCATACTGAGACACATGCAACATCCAAAGCCATTTCCTTTCAGTCTTATAAATACCACACACTTCGAAGGTAAATGATTGAAACTCTTTACATTGACACATTCTCTCTTAATTTTGCTATGAGAAAACCACGATCAGGAACTAGGACTTCCCCAACCAAGTTCCATACTGCTTGTTTTTAGTTTGACTTAAGTATCGAAGTGGCTCAGAATCATCAAACCCACTCACACGTGTCTGTTTTCTCCCTCCTGTGTAGACTTGAGTAAGTTAGGAAGAGTGGGTGTTTTCTGACATCAATAGTTTGATGCCCACCGTGGGCTGATTGTTAGTCTTCTGAGATTTGTGTAAGTACTTTACACCCTGTCAGCTAATTTACGTTCTTTTCTAATAGCTCCTCAAAGAGAATGTGGTTACCAACCCTATAGCAATGATGTCCCTGTTGAAGGGGAAATCACATCAACAAAGTCAACCTGAGCAAACTTTCCAAGATCAACTCTGACCCCCAATAATTTGTTCTTTGTGTGTAGTTCGACAAATAGCTCAACAGATTGCATTGCTCACCTAACTTTTGCAACAACTGAATCGGCAACCACAACCGATGTTTGAGAAGTGACCTAGCATTTTGCATTATTTCTTCTTCCTCTTCAGGAAGCCAGCCACCAAAACTCGAGGCACCATGATCGTGTAAAATTTAGCCAATTTATGAGGCTCACAGCTTCTTAGCACTACCAGCCGAATCTCAGTCGGGGTACCCTCACATTATTGAGAACGACGACCTGCTAAGGCAAGCCAATAGTGTGGCTGCTTGTATAGGCTATCATCATCACAACTCAGAGCACTCCAAAAGAGTCCTAGCCTGTGAGAGGCTAGGACATCGTGTAGATGCCAAATAAGATGTCCAGGTGAACCTTGAAGCAGCTCGGTAAGATCATGTGCAGTTTCATTTCCCTAGCTACATCCAGTCACCGAGTTGCAGCAACAACTGCAACATCTTACTCATCGTCTTCAATAGGTCGAGCAGGGTTAACAAGGGCCTACCCAACAAGAATACAATACTGAAATTGTCCTTTCGGAAGTGATCATGAGCACTCCACTTCCGCCAGGATTTGTCTAGCTGAACATGGGACTGTACGTCCACACTACTAATCGAGAACAACATCTTGACAACTTTGTAACCTGAATGCTCCTCCAAGGCTACCAAGATTCCATTATCTGCCGAGCTTCCCCAACCACACTAAGGAGAGATAGCAGAACATGGTTTAACAACCAGCCTCCACACTCTATCGAGTCCTTCAGAGACATCAGCAAGAGGTTCTACACTCACTTTCAAGGCAGTTGAGGCCAAAAAAAAAAGACAGTTGCCCACTGATAAATGTCAAACAACAAAAAGACACATCCCTTCAAGCGTTCATTATCAGATTCAATGCTGAGGTGCTCGAAATAAAAGATATCGAGCCCTCGGTCATCTTCGAGACATTATCAACCAAAACCAGGGATCCGCGACTTACTTTCTCTCTAGCCAAGAATGCCTCAAACTACCTCATTGAGTTGTCAAGTTAGTGTGAAAAATATGCAACTGCCAATGAGGCCATCGTGGTTGGGAAGAAAGAAGTAGGCAGCTGAGACAAAAGACGTGCTGAACAAATTTAGGGCAAATTAAGCAAGAAGCAGTGGTTGTGATAAAATGCATACCTTGGAAAGCCTGCCTATAAAGCTCCTCAGGAATATACTCTTTCCAACCTCCCCTTGTCCAAAATCTAACACTTGATGTGGAACAACAAAATTCTGAAAAGGCCACCAAGCATAGAGATGGATCCTACTCACAGTAACCCCAACCAGTATTGCCGGCATCATCGTGACCACGTTCATGGCACAGACAATTGTAGAATTCTCTAAGGTAAAATAGAAAAAATCATCAAACGGGGATACTGCACCGAGTACATTGACTATACTCAACAAGCATAAGGTCAGAATTAATAAGTCAAGCAGCCACTAGTTTCCATACAAAAAGCTGTCGATCTAGTTCGGCCAGAGCTAGAAAGGGGCAAACTCCCAAAAAATTGCAAGCTTAACTATGAGGGACGTGGAAAATGACCTGAAAAAGATGACCAGAACCCTGAGTCTGAAGATACACCATCACCACCTCAGTCCAACATCCATATGATCTAAGTTGTACCCTAGATCAGCAAGTCCCTTTATTGCTTCGCAGGATTAATCAAAGGGCGGAAGCTCAACTTAATGAACCATAGATAAGAGCCCTGCTTGACAAACAATTGGTCGGCCTGGACCAGAGTATGACCTCAAACTGGCAGAGAATAAATATGCCAGCTGCCATTACTACGAGATAATGATAGTAATCCTAGTACTTATACCATTGTTGGAGGCCCAGTAGTAGGGAACACCTCCAATAATTAACATAAAGCCTATGTTCGAAGCATATATCAGACCGAGAGGAAGCCAAAGAAAGCCTGAATTGGAGACTTCATTAAATCCGACGATGATGACCTCATCGACATCTCAATACCTCATGAGGATGCTACTGTAATAACTGTGGTCATCAGTACCAGTTTCAACATTCATCACATATCTTGTATTACCATATCTTTAAGAGTATGCACATGGAGGACGAACAATTAAGACCGGAGCGTTACTCTCTTGTAGGATTCTTTGGAGATCCAATAAATGTCAAAGGGGCAATCCACCTAGAGACTATGGTGAGGGAAAAACCAAAGCAGGCAATAGTCATGATAACCTACCTAGTGGTTGACCTCAAATCAAGCCACAGTAACATACTCATTCGACCAGGACTCAATCAGCTAAGGGCATGTCTATAAACCTATTACCTGGTCATGAAGTTCCAAACTCAAAATGGGATCGGATTTTGCAAGGCAGACCAGTCAATCTCATGAAAATGCTATGCTACCAAGATGAAAGCACATAACTTGGCCGTGACAGTACAACCAATTCTTCTAGATGACCTCGGAGATGACTTTCGAAAAGAGAGAGGTACACCAGTAGAATAACTTGTCCAGATCCCAATATTTGAAGATCAACTAGGCAAAGTATTCCAGATTGGGTCCTCACTTCATGGAGAACACCGAGAAAGGTTAATCGTGTTTCTTCGAGCAAACCTAGACGTCTTTGCCTGGTCAGCATCCAATATGCTAGGTGTCTCACAAGATCTCATTGAATATCGCCTTGCAATTGACCCTTAGCACTAGCCTGTGAGATAGAAGAAGCTAACCTTCGCTCTTGCACAATAAGTCATCATCGACCAAGAAATCAGCCAGTTGTTGTAAGCCGGTTTCATTCGGGAAGTTAATTATGCCAAGTGATTATTTAATGTTGTATTGGTGCCAAAATCAGGGGGGTCATTGGCATCTATTTATCGATTTCATTGATCTTAATAAAGCATGTCTCCATGATAGTTACCCTTTGCCTCGGCTAAATTGGTTAATAGATACCATTGCTAGCCATGAATTGCTTATATTCATGGACGTGTACTCAGGTTATAATCAAATAAAAATGTACAAGCCCGACAAAGAAAGCACTACTTTCATAACAGACTGAGGTCTATATTGTTACACAATCATGACTTTTAAACTAAAAAATGCCAGGGCAACTTATCAGAGTCTGGTGAACAATGTGTTTAAACACCAGATTGGGAGAAATATGGTAGTTTACGTGGATGATTTCCTGGTCATAAACTTGAAGACTCAAACCCATATAGACGACTTAGCCAAAGCCTTCAAAGTACTTCGGTGAAACAATATGCGCTTGACCCCAATCAAGTGTGCGTTCGAAGTCTTGTCTAGAAACTCAAACCCATATAGACGACTTGGCCGAAGCCTTCAAAGTACTTCAGTGAAACCATATGCGCTTGACCCCAATCAAGTGTGCATTCGAAGTCTTGTCTAGAAAGCTCCTCGGATTCAGGGTTTCCCAACGAGGAATTGAGCCAACCTGGTAAAAATTGCTGCAACCTGCAATATGACAGCTCCAATAAAGCCAAAGTAGGTCCCAAAACTGACTGGCCAAATAGTAACTCTCAGCTGATTCATGTCACGATCAGTCGTCTGCTGCCTTCCATTCTTCAAAACATTGAAAGGCTCAATTCTTTTCACATGGACACTTGAGTGTCAATCAGATTTTGATGAACTAAAGGCATACTTGTCGTCACTGTTGTTGCTCGTCATACCAAAACTAGGAGACAACTTGTAGCTATATTTAGCTGTCTCCCTGAAGGCAGTCTGTGCCGTCCTCATCCAAGAAGTCGATAAACTTCAAAGGCCGATATACTACATCATTAAGCTGTTGCTAAATGTTGAGACAAGATACAACCGATAGAGAAAATGGCCCTAGCTTTGGTCATGGTAGCTCACAACCTTCAACCCTACTTCTATGTACACCATTATAATGCTCACCGACAAGCCTTAAAAAAAAGTTTTAGCCTGAGCTGACATCTCAGGTTAAATGATAAACTAGGTCATCAAACTATGAGAGTTCAACATTAGATATCAGTCACAGACAGCGATTAAGGCCCAAGCCTTAGCTAACCTGCGGCCTTTGCCTCGTGTCTACTACAGGCTCATTCAGCAAATCATCCTTCCGCAGAGTGGGCACTACAACAAGGTCTCCCAACTAGGCTAGTACCTGACTTTCTGTGTGGCTACTAGGCAAGAAGTTTGCCTCCCCTACATCATCATTCGGACCATGTACCATGCTATGATGCCCAGGTTGAAGGCCAACCTTCCTTGTGGTCAGCTAATCACCACCCTTCTGGCATGTCTTGGGGTGGACTTGAGTGATGAAGAGGTATATGAGGAGACTATGGTGGCAGACCTGGACTGGGAGGCCATTTACAAGATGAGGCTATACCACATCGTTCTCAGTGATAACGAGCTGGAGGCCCATCAATGGCCATTGAGAGGGGCAGCGGCAGTAGCATTAGCTGTAGCCACAATAGTAGCAACACCTATAGAGGGTGTCGGAGAGGATGTAAACATGGTAATGGAGGACGCCCTTGCTCCTGTTCCTCAGCCCATTCCTGAGGCCACACCTCCATGGTCTATTACAGAGAAGATCCTGTCTCACTTTCAGGCCATTCGAGAGGACCAGCATGTTCTTGGAGAAGGCTAGGAAGCTATTCAGGCTGCTCAGTAGGTGACAGACCAACTTGTGTGGAGCTCACTTAGAGCCTCAAAGTCACCCAGGAATAGGTGGCATGGCTTCGAACTGCGTATGAGCAGGACTATGAGTGCGATGAAGAGATACCTACACCACCTCTCCAACTAGCCTCAGGATAGATCTTTTCTTTAGTTATTTTTACATTGTTATCATATTTTTTTTTTCTTTCAGGGTAACTGTCCGGCTTGTAGACTATACCCTACCACTTACATTATATATATATATATATATATATATATATATATATATATATATATATATATATATATATATATATATATATATATATATATATATATATATATATATATATATATATATATTCATTTTCTTTTAATGGTGTATTATATTCTTGTTTAGTTTCCTCCTTAATTCAACATGCATTGTTATTACTGTGGGTTAATATTAAAGCTTTTTGGTTTACCTATCTCAGTTCATGGACACAGGTTAATGCGAATAACTGTTTGATTGGCAAAGCCCTTGAGTCCTGATACCCAGTTGTTACACCCCAATTTTAGTTGAACCAGAAGTGTAATTGAACTGCTAACAAACCACGGTCTAAGCTAGGATCATAAAGAACCATGCCAACACTCAAACCACACATGTAACCAATAATCATAATATATATAAATAACAATGAAAGTCTTATTACATGAACTGAGAACTAGTGTGATAATTAATAAATAATCTAATTATCTCAAATGACCAAAACATATATAATATCTTATTACAAACTTATATAAATTTATTCGTAATGACAAGTCTCCTAAAGATAAACATAGTAGAGGCACTCACATGATGAGTCATGCTCATTCTCCATTGATTACACATCAATAGATGCCATTCTACCATATGAAAGCGTACTGATGTAATCCTCTACAGTAATACCTGCATCATCAACTAAAAAGACAATGATATCGTAAGGTGAGCTCACAACTTAACTCAGTGATAAACAAAACAATGCAATAAGTAGGATGCATGAGGTAACATTCAATCCTTTGGTTTGGTAAAGTTTACAATGTGCTATGGTAAAGATAGACTACAACTACACCTCCATACACGAGAGTGTGAGTACACCCAACGGTTAGGCTCCAATCAAAACCTTCGTTGTCTCACAATACTCACTACAATATAGAGATAGAGCTAAAGCTTAACGATAAGGTTATACACCACAATATAGAGATAGTGCTAGAGCTTAACGGTAAGGCTATAACCAACACCGTAAGCACACCCTTGATACTCTGCCTCGTACTAATACTTACATCCTTACTGGCGAGGGCTTACAAACTGGGTATCTATCACTAACCAGTCTTATCTTACATGTCATCACAACTGTATCCATGGCCTACCCCAGCATCTTTTATTACGAGATAGAGATAGAGGTAGAGTCTAGTGGTAAGACTACAACCAACACTGCCAGTACCCCCCTGATACCCTACTTTATACCTACTAAGGTAGATGGTGATACAAAGCAGTGTCAGTGCGATGAATAATCCAAGGCTCCAACCACTTTCCACCCGCTACACCAACTAAACAAATGCATGCTCAACATCAATCTCATAATAATAGAAACAAATATGCATGAACAATAAATAACAGATATTAGATGACAAGTTAAATGCATAGTACACCAAACCACATGCAAGGTCCATTGATTAATTAACCAGTTAGTCTGGGATTTTGTCCCTCACCTGTCAAGTAATGTTAGATACTCTCTAAGCTATGGAGATCAGCCTTGCTCGCTCATAAGTCCTAAATAAATAATAGGATTAAATTAGGTTAACTTCTGGTAAATTATCTTTCTTCGAATTCACTATCTGGAGTGGGATAAGTCCCATTGGACATTGTCCGGTCTTGCTGTCCGAATTAGATATAATCCCACCAGACATGCCCATCAGACAATTTCTAAGCCTTCTATGAGTTTGTTTGGTGGCGTGTCTGGTCTGATAGTAGCCACAATGGACACACTTTCAGGGGCTTCCTGAATATAACTAGGGGCATCACCGGTGTTATTCTGTGTCCCATCGATCAACTCATCGATGTGACTATAAGTCCTATCAGAGAACATACCGGACATTGTCCAAGTTGTTTCTCCGTCTGTCTTATCTTCAGAGTCGATTCCTTAACTCATTCTAGGTTCATCCTACACCGTTATGTGGTCAAAGATGCATTAAGGTTAGTTGCTTCCAACCTGAAGTCCTTTTAACCATTAGATTAACAAGTTCATCTAAGTATTGATTTAGCTATTAACCATTCATGGCATCGATTAAATTCAATGTTTTCCCAATCTATCTACAGTGATAGAGAACTTACCATTGGTTTCTTGTCAACGTTGATGGAAACTGATGGGGAGTTCTTTCTTGAAAGACTATCCTTCCTCTACTCAGCCTCTTTTCTTCTTCACAGCTCCTCTCTTAGACTTTTCTCTAAGCTCTAGGGTTTTGGATGATCAAAGAATAAGAAAGAATGGAAAGGTAAGGCTTTTATATAAGGAGAGTGTCCTTATAGGGTTAAACCCCTCGTATGGGAAAGTTTCCATGCAAGAGTTGGGAAGTGGGTCCCATAAAATTTCATTCCTGGATTAAAACTTGGATTGTCTAGTGGTATTGACCTGTGACACTACCCGTGTTACCGGACAAGCTCAACCAGTCAGATAGGTCAAGGTTAAGGTTATCAGTTTTGTACCTTGATGCGTGGCTTCATCATTCGGCTACTTCGTCTGACCCGATTATGATGGGAAGACCTGTCACGACATGATAACCCATGTTAGACTAGGTTCGTAGAGTGTGGGTCTTACAACAAGAGTTTTCTAAGACAGAACATTGGACATTTCCATAGAAAAACAATTAAGGAGTGGCAAAAGCCTTCTACTGGAGGTCTGGGGCCGTTAGTTAAGGTTCCCCTACACTTTTACATCCCCAGACTGATTAATGGAAACTGCCCCAAAGACAGCCTGAAATTTCTTTAGGGCCCTAGTCTTAGTGGCGCTATCAGAATCAAAATAAGAGCCGTGCCCAAAGACAGACTTCGATCAAGGTTTTCTACCCTTAGCCCCCAACCTAGATGCTTGGGTTCTTTGAACTCACTCATGATGGGAAAGATAATAGGAAAAGGGACTTGCTAGTTCCAGAAGGAGAGTGGACAGAAAAAAGATTGTAGAAAAACTTTCTGCCAGTTTGTAGAAGCAAGTCCAATTGCAGCGGAAGTTCAATAGAATAACAGTACAGGAATCAAATGAAGAAGATGAAGGTTGAAGAAAGGTATTTATAAACCCTTTCTTTACTGTTCTCTTTTTTTTCGCTCCATTGTTTACGATGGTTTAGACTCCGTCCTAACACAGCCTCGTGGCGAAGCCCTACGAGTACCAAATCCTGTCCTATTAAATTTGAAATGATGGTCAAGGATTGTCATTTTGGATCTTGTCCCTAACAACGTCATGCGCCACCATTCACAAGAGAAAAACCTCCTGACGCCTCGATATTCTATGGGTGGCTTCACGCATAATAACAAAATCGTAATTTGATCAACCTCATTTAATGGGATTCAAATTGTCTCCTCCCTGAACTTCGGGGAGGAGGGAGACGTCCCCGTCGGATGATCGATACATGTCTCCGTCGGATGATCGACACGTGACTCTTGGGAAAATTCAAGTCTCACGTTCGAGTCAACACCCAACAGACAAGCCAAGTCGACAGGGGGTTTTGGCTGGGACGTGGGGATCGAATTTTTCCGAGAGCCACGTGTTGACCATCCGACGGGGACGTCTCCCTCCTCTCTAAAATACAGGGAGGAGACGATTTGGATCCCATTTAATGAAGCCATGATATCCGAGATGGCAGATATATTTTGTGATATTTTTAAAATTGTGTGAAATATCCCACCAGATATTTTTGAATCAAGTGACAGTTCATGAACAAACCAAAACAGCCCATATGTGTAAGCTCAATGACTCTTCGACAAACAGAATCTGATTAGTACCACTCACAGCTCGGCAAGTTCTGATCTGGTCAGTTCGACAAACAATGACAATTTAAGCATCGTTGTTTCCTTAGTAGGCTTTGACTTGCCCAACTCAGTCGGAAGCAACCCAATAAACAACATTGCTCCATCAGCTCTTATAAATGCTCTTATAAACCCAAAAGAACAAGAGGCAGCTGTTAGGGGAATAATCCTTCCACCAATTAGTCAAGGACATGTGCCCATATACCAGGCCTGACCCACAAAAAGACATGTGGTCCACCACGTATCGATGAAACTGACCCCTTGAATGGCCATCTTAGAGCCACCTAAATAGGCAAAAATATGTGGAAGCATACATGGACATTTGAGTACCTTAGAGGGCAAAGCCATATGGAGGCCCATGTGCTAGGCCTCACTATATGAAGTAACAACTGCGAGAGCCAGAAACCCCACCTCAACATGCTTTGTCATACGGTTGAGAAAGAGACTCCAACCTTTGCATGCTCAGCAACATGTTGAGCCATGCTCTGTATAATCGACATCTAAAACTACCACCTCAGCATACTGAGACAAATACAGCATCCAAGGCTATTCCCCGTCAGTCCTATAAATACCCCACACTTCGAAGGTAAATGGTAAAACTCTTTACATTTACACATTCTCTATTAATTTTGCTCTGACAAATCCATGCTTAGGAACTTGGACTTCTCCCACCGAGTTTCATATTACTTGTTCTCGATTTCACTTAGGCATTGGAGTGGCCTCAAGGTTATCAAACCGTCCACACATGTTTTTTTTCTTCCTCCTACACAGATTTGAGCTAATTAGGAAGAGGCGGGCATTGTTTTCTTACTCCTGCACAGATTTGAGCTAATTAGGAAGAGGCGGACATTTTTTGACATCAACAAAAGGATCCATTGGAAACTAATAGAGGGCAAAGATTGGATAGGAATGGAACATATGATTGAGCCAATGATTGGAGACTAGGGACATCAAGATGGTTATTCACCAAGTGAAGATTCTTTAATGGAACTTGCATCTTTGGTGGGATTGTGGTGTAATTGGTCAGTCAAGTCGCCAAAAAAAACTTGTGAAGACTACAAGCCAGTATGCGAAGTTGCAAGAATTTTGGAATCCCTATGAAAATTATACGCTGGGCTAAAAATGTGTATTGCAAAAGGAGTCAGAATCCTGTAGTCTAAAAGCCGGGGGCAAATGTCAAAGATGGAAGAATTGAGGAAGCCGGCAGCAAATGTCACCATGTAATTAATTGCACTGTAAAGGATAGTAGGTTTTTTTTTTTCCAGGTATAAAAGGATAGCTCAGTTCACAAGGGACCATTCCTGAAGATGCCGTGAGTTATAGTCTTCTTCACCCAAGAACACTAACCCATATTTCAGTCTTCATAGACCTTGGTTATCACGGGTTTGAATCTTAAAAATAATTTTTCTACATTGTGGGGATAAGATTGCGTAGATTTCACTTTCTTCAGACCTTACAGTAGCAGGAGCCTCGTGCATTGAGACATCTTATGGACCTTGATCGTTTATGTTTCTTATGAATAAATTTTACCAGTAAGAGTAAAATTTATTTCTCTAGTGTTCCTTTGGTCTAGAGACAATTCATTCTATCTATTTTCGGTTTTGCTTAAGGATCCTTTCCAACTGGTTATTTTGGGGTGAAAATCTTTAAAAGGAGAATTAAGAAGTGGTTTCTTATGCCTTTATTACATCGGTTCAAACAAAATTTTTCTGTTTGGTATGGTACATTATTGTCTATGGTTGGGTGAGTGGAATTGGTTCGTTTATCACACTTTTGTCCATAATTTCTCAGTCAATTGGTGGCCTACGTCTCTTATTAAATTGCAGGAACATGATGCGTAATTTTATATGGACTAGGGATCCCAATATAGAAGAAAGCTATTGTGGTTAAATGGGATTTTATTTACCTTCCCAAGGAAGAGGGAGGTTTAGGGATTAGACGTCTGAGAGAGGTGAATTGTTACTTGTTGACTAAGATGGCTTAGAAAACTGTGACTGAAGACTCGATTTTTGCTCATTTCATGAGATAGCATTATATCGCTCCTGATGGCTCGCTTCAATTGTCCCTTTCATCATCATCATTCTGATTGAGTGTTCAAAGGGTTTGGGACTGGACATCAAAACATTTTAGGTGGGTTATTTGTGATGAAACTTCTATCAATGTTTGGCATGATAATTGGATGGGCAATTTTTTATTGATAAAAGTGTAGGGTCTGCATCCATCAGCTTATGATCATATGAACCTTCCCCTATCGAGGTTTATAAAAAATGGTTAGTGGAAATTTCTACGAGTGACTTAACCAATTCTTGGTAGCTGGTTTGAGTTGGCTTTAAAAATCCCCTTACCTAAATCTGGATGAGATCTAAGGGTATAGATTGCATCTTTGATTGGGCAATACTCAGTCTTATCCGCATGGTCTCTTCATGATTACCGACAGTCTCTCACGTGAGCTTCAGTTGTGTGGGATAAAACCTTTCACCTCATACATCTCTATTTGGTTGGCGATGGTGTCACCAGAGATTACCTACGGATGATGGTATTCAAAGAAAATCAGTACCAATTATATCCAGATGTTGCTTATGCCACCAGGTGATGGAAATTCACAATCATTTATTCTTAATGTGTGATTTCGCAAAAGGTATATGGACAGCTATTCAAGATGCTTTCAAGCTTCATGTAGATGGATTTGATATTGCTGATATTTTATTCTCTTGGTGGAAGAGGAAAAAAGGTTATTCCTTTAAAGGATTTGTGGATACCATTATTTTTTATGGTTACAACAACTACTTGAAAAGTTCGAAATCTTAGTATTTTTTTGGCACAAAAGGCCTACGATTAAAGGAGTTTGGGAAGTAATTACCAACGAATTATGAGATCAAACACATGAACGCCTTGTGTGGTTAAGACTATAGATGATCTTATGCTAGCTCACCGGCTTGGTCTGATTACTGAGGGTTGGTAGGCCTCGATTAACTCGATAGTTGTAGTTGGTTTTCTCATTGGAGTAGTGGTGCAAAATTAATGTGGATGGTTGTTCTCTATGGAACATAGGAGATTCAAGATAAGGAGGCATTATTTGAGATCATACTCGTGAAGTGATACTCAATTTTGCAGAATTCACTAGTGTGGAAACAAATTACTATGCCTAAATGAGTGCGGCTATTAAAGGTTTGGAAGAGGGAATTAAGCTGTGATGGTATGCTATCTGGTTGGAATGTGATTCGAAAGCAATTGTTCGTTGTTTAACTGCTAAGAAGATTCCTTGGTACTTTAAATAGAAGTGGTCTACTATGGTTTATTCTTTGTCAAATTTAAGGATTAGATTTACTCATTGCTTAAGAGAGGTAGTAGCTGATACTTTAGCCAACAAGAAAAGCATTGTTTCATTGCATTGAGGTCTGGATGCAATGTGTGTTGGGTTGGTGTCTTATATTCTGTGGGATCCACATAATTATTAGGGTTATACTTGTATTAGGGTTTAGGTTTATTACATATACGGGGATAAATCTATAATTGTGTAGAGGATTGAGGATTCTAGGGGTTTCTATATATCGTCTCTATAAGGAAAACCCTAGGAAAGGCTAAGAGAGGAGAACACTCTGTCAGGTGCAGAGAACTATAGATTTTTATTGGGAATAGAGGAGGTCTCTCTTTCTTTAGGTGGAGGTAGGCATCCTGTGTTGGGGTGCTGAACCACGGTAAATTCTTGTTCTTCGTTTTTCTTTTTGTTTGTGCTTTTATCCCTAACAAGTGGTATCAATGCCTGGTTTGACAAATTGGTTATGAATCTCAAAGGTTTGACAAATTGGTTATGAATCTCGAAGAAGGAGGGAGGTGCGTAGAGCTTGGTATGAATAAGAAGAAGAAGAAGAAAAGAGTTGAAAATACTAAGAAAAAAAGTGATTTTTTTTTTATTTAGTTTTTTTGATGCCATCATTACCTTTAAGGAGTCATCATTACAATCTTAGGGAAAAAAGAATGAAAGTGCGCATGTGTAGATGAAGGCAGCATGTGTAGAGCGTCGGGGATTTGGCTCTTTAATCTAGAACCAGTCGGTGAAAGCCAGGGGTGTTCCAGATTTTTGATTGTTGCAGAGTCGAAAGGCAGCAGGTTTTCCTGGTGTGAACTCAGTGAATGAAAGGTGTGCCTAGGTAATGGAGGTTTACGAACCCTACCATACTGAATGTGTTATTGCATGTGTAAACTAAGAGTTTATGGGCGGTTCATGTGAGAGCGATGGTTCCTTGGATTGAAAACTAGCAGGAACATCATGGCATGCTCTAGTTAACCAGGTCGGTAGAGGACGGTGCTGTCGAAGGTGATGGTCTTCATGAGAACGAAGGGATGCCTAACATGGAAAGTAATCCAGTGGTGGATTCGGGTAGACATTCTACAGCTGTGATTGATGGGATCTAGCAAGCTCCCACTATGGTGAATTTTTAGTGGGATTGCAATGTGAATGGGCTTAGCAGGGGTGACTGTCTGGAAACCTATCATCGCAAGTGGCAGGTTCCACCAGTGGTGCTATGGGAGTACACTCTATGGTATCGCATGTGTCTTCTGTTGAAGAAAGGTTGAAGCATTCACAAGGGGAAAGCCAGTGTGAAGAGAAGACAGATCTGAAGGTGGCTGGTACAAAGGCTGACGTTGTAGCGAATGCTCATGGATTTGGTCAAATCGAGGGGATTTTCCCTTATATCTGACGACAGGTTTAGATCCCGGCACAGTACGCATAATAGCTAGTTGATGCTGCACCATGGGGTAAAGGAAAACTGGCAGGCTATGATGAAGGGTCAGATCTGTAGGTCTGCACTAGAGGTGCAGAGGTAAGAACTCAGGTCACCAGTGTAACTGGAGTTACATAGGACTTTAAGTGAAGGTAATCTCTTCAGTATGTGTTATCGCAGTAAGAGAGGTGGAGTCACATCACTTTCTATGCCGGTGAGCTATGGAGGACACCCGGATGGGGTGTGGGCTATACTGGTTTGGGTGTAGCTGTAAGACCCGTATCAAACTAATCCGGTCTTACCACCTTGACCAGGTTTACCCATCATGGTTGAGCAAAATGGATCAAGGGCGTGAAGGAGATCGTGATCCGAGGTATTAAATCGACCCAAAAACACTTAAATTAAGGGAAGGGTCGCATACTCAGCAAGAGAGGGTCGGACCCCCCAAGACAGAAAGTCAGACCCCCTGTTTTACAGAGGGGGTCAGACACTTTAGGAGTTAGAGGTCGACGGGATCATCGACCCCCAGTTGCCGCCAGAAACAGAAATTAGGAATGTTTCCTAATTTCGGTTGGACTCTTTCCTAAATTCAATGAGACTTATTTTAAGAGTTTTTACTCTATAAAAAAGGATGTCCCTAAGCTTCTTTCACTCCTTTTACAATCCTAATTGAATTGAGAAAAAGAGAAGAGAAGGAAGAGAAGAAGAAGAGAAACATGGAAGAGAAGAAAGCAAAAAGGAGAAGAGTTTCAGAGAAGGAGTATTCTTCTCAGGTATGGATACTAATTCCATGAGTCTCTACAGACCTTAGGTTAGGTAATGAAGAGAGTATGATCTCGGAGAGTCCCAAACCATCAACCCATGGTTAGGTTTTCATGGAAAGCCATGGGGGAATTCATGAAAGTTATATAGGTGAATGATTCATGGTTTTAGACCCTAGAATGTGTGTAGAATGGACTATAGGAACAAGCCATAGGACCCCAAACACGAAGAATGGACTGAAATAAAGAAAATTGACCAAAACCCACAGGGGGTCGCATAGGGGGTCGATGGCCAATCGACCCTAACAGACCCTGAACATCGACCCCCAGTGTTCGGGAAGTCCAGAATAGGGTGGTCGCACCAGGGGTCGATCAAGACTCTGACCCTACCTCCGACCCCCAGTTAAAAACATGGTTTTTAAATTCGGAATTAATTCTAATTAAATTCTATCGACTTTGTTAGGTCTTCTAGCAGTATAATAACATTATAAAGGTGATTCTAAAGCTTGAAAGAGGATCTATTAACAAGCTAAGGTAAGGGAACAAGACCTAAACTAACTGGTTAATAATAAGCTGTTTTATTTCTTGAGTCCAATGCCATATTGATTCTATGCGTGTATGCTTGTATGTGCATTCAATATGTCATCCAATATTTCTATTATTTGTTCATGCATATTTACTTTTTGTTATAACATGACGACGACGATGATGATGATGATAGGAATAGGCATGTGAATGTTTGTGTTTGGCCAGTGTATATGGTGCGGGTAGGGATGGTATCAACCGGTACAGCCATGACCGTTCTTCATGGGATGTATATTGTGCCATGGTCTACTCAAGTCATGTCCACTGACGTTGTCGTATCGTCATTACCTTAGTAGAGCTATTATGTCGTAGAGTATCAAGGGAGGTGGTCTTGGTCCTTGTAGTCTCTGACTCTACCGGGGGGCCTTAGCTCTATCTCTATGGATGTTCTGAGGGATGCTGGGGTGAGGTCTTGGATACACTGTTTGGCATTAGGATTGGTTAGTTGCGAGCCCAGTTTGCAACCCTAGCCAGCAGGGGTTTATTTGTTGGTATGGTATCAACCGGTACAGCCATGACCATTTTTCATGGGGTGTATATTGTGCCATTCTGGGTGCATGTGGGGCGACGGTGCCGTTTTCATTGGGCGTTTCCACACACTCGTGTATAGAGGTGCGGCGACCACCTATCCTTTCTATAGCACAGTGCAAACTTTAAACCGGACCAAAGATATGATTTGACTACATGCATATGTATTGTTGCATTGTTTTGTTTGCTCACTGAGCCGTGATGTGTACTCACCCTTTCGACGTCGAATATTTTTAGATGATGATGCAGGTACGACTGTTGAAGATTATGTAAGTGCTCCAGTGTACGGGAACGTGGTGGCGATGGAAGTGGAAGAGGGAGTGGATACACATGACTCCTCTTGCGAGTGCAACTCATGTGTATTCAATTAGTTTTTTTTTTTTCTAGTTTTCTTTATTTGGATTTATTAAGGACATGTATTTGATATTTATTTATGTCTTAGTTGATACAAAATAAATTGTTATTTAATTATTAATAACACCGTAGATTCTCAGTTCATTTTATTATAAGACTTCCGATATTGTGTATTTACTCTGATTATGAATATGGATGTATGGGGTTCAGATAAAACGGATATAGCGTACTCGAGATCCTGGTTGAACCGTTGATTTGTTAGCGGTTCATCACACCATTCTGAATAGTGCGGAATTGGGGTGTGACAACTTGGTATCAGAGCATCTCAGGCCTTGTCCGCTGAACTAGCACACATTCATGACAAATTGTGAACTGAGATAGGATAAAAGTAAAAACAGTAATACTAACACATTATAAGCACACGTGATGTTTGAGACCAAATTTAATTTTGCTCTGACAAAATCCATGCTTAGGAACTCGGACTTCTCCCACCGAGTTTCATATTACTTGTTCTCGGTCTAACTTAGGCATTGGAGTGGCCTCAAGGTTATCAAACCGTCCACACATGTTTTTTTTTCCTCCTGCACAGATTTGAGCTAATTAGGAAGAGACGGACATTTTTTGACATCAACAAAAGGATCCATTGGAAACTGATAGAGGGCAAATATTGGATAGGAATGGAACCTATGATTGAGCCAATGATTGGAGACTAGGGACATCAAGATGGCTATTCACCAAGTGAAGATTCTTTAATGGAACTTGCATCTTTGGTGGGATTGTGGTGTAATTGGTCAGTCAAGTCGCCAAAAAAAACTTGTGAAGACTACAAGCCAGTATGGGAAGTTGCTAGAATTTTGGAATCCCTATGAAAATTATACGTTGGACTAAAAATGTGTATTGCAAAAGGAGTCAGAATCCTGTAGTCTAAAAGCCGGGGGCAAATGTCAAAGATGGAAGAATTGAGGAAGCCGGGAGCAAATGTCACCATGTAATTAATTGCACTGTAAAGGATAGTTTTTTTTTTTTTTTTTTTTTTTTTCTTTTTTTAGTTATAAAAGGATAGCTCAGTTCACAAGGGACCATTCCTGAAGATGCCGTGAGTTATAGTCTTCTTCACCCAAGAACACTAACCCATATTTCAGTCTTCATAGATCTTGGTTATCATGGGTTTGAATTTTAGAAATAATCTCTCTACATTGTGGGGATAAGGTTGTGTAGATTTCACCTTCTTCAGACCCTACAGTAATGGGAACCTCGTGTATTGGGACACTCGTATGGACCTTGGTCGTTTATGTTTCTTATGAATAAATTTTACCAGTAAGAGTAAAATTTATTTCTAGTGTTTCGTTGGTCAAGAGACAATTCATTCTATCTATTTTCGATTTTGCTTAAGGATCCTTTCCAACTGGTTATTTGGGGGTGGAAATCTTTAAAGGGGGAATTAAGAAGTGATTTCTTATGCCTTTATTACATCGGTTCAAACAAAAATTTTCTGTTTGGTATGGTACATTATTGGCTATGGTTGGATGAGTGGAATTGGTTCGTTTATAACACTTTTGTCCATAATTTCTCAGTCTATTGGTGGCCTACGTCTCTTATTAAATTGGGAACATGGATACGTAATTTTATATGGACTACGGATCCCAATCTAGAAGAAAGCCATTGTGGTTAAATGGGATTTTATTTACCTTCCCAAGGAAGAGGGAGGTTTAGGGATTAGACGTCTGAGAGAGGTGAATTGTTACTTGTTGACTAAGATGGCTTAGAAAACTGTGACTGAAGACTCGATTTTTGCTCATTTCATGAGATAGCATTATATCGCTCCTGATGGCTCGCTTCAATTGTCCCTTTCATCATCATCATTCTGATTGAGTGTTCAAAGGGTTTGGGACTGGACATCAAAACATTTTAGGTGGGTTACTTGTGATGAAACTTCTATCAATGTTTGGCCTGATAATTGGATGGGCAATTTTTTATTGATAAAAGTGTAGGATCTGCATCCATCAGCTTATGATCATATGAACCTTCCCCTATCGAGGTTTATAAAAAATGGTTAGTGGAAATTTCTACGAGTGACTTAACCAATTCTTGGTAGCTGGTTTGAGTTGGCTTAAAAAATCCCCTTACCTCAATCTGGATGAGATCTAAGGGTATAGATTGCATTTTGGATGGGCAATACTCGGTCTTATCCGCATGGTCTCTTCATGATTATCGACAGTCTCTCACGTGAGCTTCAGTTGTGTGGGATAAAACCTTTCACCTCATACATCTCTATTTGGTTGGCGATGATGTCACCAGAGATTACCTACGGATGGTGGTATTCAAAGAAAATCAATACCAATTATATCCAGATGTTGCTTATGCCACCAGGTGATGGAAATTCACAATCATTTATTCTTAATGTGTGATTTCGCAAAAGGTATATGGACAGCTATTCAAGATGCTTTCAAGCTTCATGTAGATGGATTTGATATTGCTGATATTTTATTCTCTTGGTGAAAGAGGAAAAAAAGTTATTCCTTTAAAGGATTTGTGGATACCATTATTTTTTATGGTTACAACAACTACTTGAAAGCTCGAAATCTTAGTATTTTTTTGGCACAAAAGGCCTCCTATTAAAGGAGTTTGGGAAGTAATTACCAACGAAATCTGAGATCAAACACATGAACGCCTTGTGTGGTTAAGACTATAGATGATCTTATGCTAGCTCACCGGCTTGGTCTGATTACGAGGGTTGGTAGGCCTCGATTAACTCGATAGTTGTAGTTGGTTTTCTCATTGGAGTAGTGGTGCAAAATTAATGTGGATGGTTGTTCTCTAGGGAACATAGGAGATTCAAGATAAGGAGGCATTATTTGAGATCATACTGGTGAAGTGATACTCACTTTTGCAGAATTCACTAGTGTGGAAACAAATTACTATGCCTAAATGAGTGCGGCTATTAAAGGTTTGGAAGAGGGAATTAAGCTGTGATGGTATGCTATCTGGTTGGAATGTGATTCGAAAGCAATTGTTCGTTGTTTAACTGCTAAGAAGATTCCTTGGTACTTTAAATAGAAGTGGTTTACTACGGTTTATTCTTTGTCAAATTTAAGGATTAGATTTACTCATTGCTTAAGAGAGGTAGTAGCTGATACTTTAGCCAACAAGGAAGCATTGTCTGTTGGGTTGGTGTCTTGTATTCTGTGGGGTCCACACGATTATTAGGGTTATACTTGTATTAGGGTTTGGGTTTATTACATGTACGAGGATAAATCTATAATTGTGTAGAGGATTGAGGATTCTAGGGGTCTCTATATATCGTCTCTATAAGGAAAACCCTAGGAAAGGCTAAGAGAGAAGAACACTCTGTCAGGTGCAGAGAATTATAGATTTTTATTGGGAATAGAAGAGGTCTCTCTTTCTTTAGGTGGAGGTAGGCATCCTGTGTTTGGGTGCTGAACCACGGTAAATTCTTGTTCTTCGTTTTTCTTTTTGTTTGTACTTTTATCCCTAACAAGTGGTATCAATGCCTGATTTGAAAAATTGGTTATGAATCTCAAAGGTTTGACAAATTGGTTATGAATGTCGAAAAAAGAGGGAGGTGGGTAGAGCTTGGTATGAATAAGAAGAACAAGAAGAAAAGAGTTGAAAATAGTAAGAAAAAAAGTGATTTTTTTTTATTTAGTTTTTATGATGCCATCATTACCTTTAAGGAGTTCATTACAATCTTAGGGAAAAAAGAATGAAAGTGCGCATGTGTAGACGAAGGCAGCATGTGTAGAGCGTCGGGGATTTGGCTCTTTAATCTAGAACCAGTCGGTGAAAGAAAGGGGTGTTCCAGATTTTTGACTGTTGCAGAGTCGAAAGGCAGCAGGTTTTCCTGGTGTGAACTCAGTGAATGAAAGGTGTGCCTAGGTGATGGAGGTTTACGAACCCTACCATACTGAATGTGTTATTGCATGTGTAAACTAAGAGTTTATGGGCGGTTCATGTGAGAGCGATGGTTCCTTGGATTGAAAACTAGCAGGAACATCATGGCATGCTCTAGTTCACCAGGTCGGTAGAGGAAGGTGCTGTCGAAGGTGATGGTCTTCATGAGAACGAAGGGATGCCTAACATGGAAAGTAATCCAGTGGGGGATTTGGGTAGACATCCTACAGCTATGATTGGTGGGATCTGGCAGGCTCCCAGCATGGTGAGTTTTCAGTGGGATGGCAATGTGAATGGGCTTAGCAGGGGTGAGTGTCTGGAAACCTATCATCGCAAGTGGCAGGTTCCACCAGTGGTGCTATGGGAGTACCCTCTATGGTATCGCATGTGTCTTCTGTTGAAGAAAGGTTGAAGCATTCGCAAGGGGAAAGCCAGTGTGAAGAGGCGACAGATCTGAAGGTGGCTGGTACAAAGGTTGACGTTGTAGCGAATGCTCATGGATTTGGTCAAATCGAGGGGGTTTTCCCTTGTATCTGACGGCAGGTTTAGATCCCGGCACAGTACGCATAATAGCTAGTTGATGCTGCACTATGGGGTAAAGGAAAACTGGCAGACTATGATGAAGAGTCAGATTTGTAGGTCTGTACTAGAGGTGCAAAGGTAAGAACTCAGGTCACCAGTGTAATTGGAGTTACATAGGACTTTAAGTGAAGGTAATCTCTTCGGTAGGTGTTATCACAGTAAGAGAGGTGGAGTCACATCACTTTGTATGGCGGTGAGCTATGGAGGACATCCGGACGGGGTGTGGGCTATACTGGTTTGGGTGTAGGGGTTTGACAAAGACAATGTATGAGTTGCAAAGTCGACATCAACGGGTTCCTCTTCCAGGTGGCTTTATAGAATCTAAGCTAGGTGGAGATTTGTTAGGTTGGTGTCTTGTATTTTGTGGGGTCTATGCGGTTTTTAGGGTTGTACTTGTAATAGGGTTTGGGTTCATTACAAAATGGCAACAGATCTAGGAAGCTGTGAATGCATTGCAAATCTATGTGGTGTTAATAGTACTGAATATGCTCATAGTACTCATATATTAAAAACCAGTAATGAAAAATTGTCCGCTATAAGTGGTGCAGTAAATATGCTCTTAGATTTATCTTTTACTTTCTTTCGTAAAATCAACAAAAAAGTTGATCACATTGAAAATGAAATCACCTTAGTCAATGATCAAGTAACCCAACTTGGTTCTATAATAGACTTGGATCTCAAACAAGAGACCAAAGAGACCATCCACAGGCTGGACAAAAAATTGGACAAACTTTTAACTAAAAATTTTTCCGATGAGATTCCTGCTTTTTCCACATCCCACAGAACTGCGTGGTATTATGGAAATGTCGAATCATTAAAACCCCTAACTACAGAAAAACCGACCACTCTTTCGCAATTTTTGTCTTTAAAAGAAATAATAGACTATTGGAAAAAACGGTTTAAAGAAGAAACTGATTTTTCTGAACGTCAAAAATTGGTAACAATGATGCAACAGCTCTATATCGAACACGAAACGGTATTTAAGCAGCATCATTATAATCTTTTTGAGGAAAACCCCTCTGAAGAGTTAGAAAACAAAGCAACCCCTTCAGAAGTTCTCTCTGAAGAAGAGGATGAGTTCATTCTAGTATCAACAATGGTTCTGGATGAAATTTTTACCCATAATGAAAAGGCTAAACTAATAGCCGGCACATCTAGAAAGATTCAACCCGATTCTTCAAAGAAAAATCACCCTCAAAGTTTTCGAGATTTTCCCTCTCCTGATAATCTATACATGGCCGATACTTCATCATGGAATCCTCAAAGGATGGATTCATCCAGCGAATGCTCCGATACTGAGTCCAATACTAAATTAGACACTGAGTCAGATACGGAACTCGCTAATATTAGGAAAGGCAAACGCAAAATTGGTGACAAAGATCATCTTGACACCGATGAAGATTTTCAACCTCGCACAACCGAGGATGATTTCACTGAACATCTGAAGGCTACAGATGATTCTAAAAACTTTGTCCCAAATCCCCCTATCTTCATGACCCGAAAAGAGGATCTTAACAAGGGAAACGTAGCTTCAGGAGTAACCTATTTAGATCTAACCCATGTCCCTTTTAAACAATGCGAATCTGCTATTGATGATTGGGCACAATCTTTGTCTATAGTCATCACAAGCTTCGAATCCACATGGTCTAGGAAGAAATTCTTAGATTGGGTTAGCAGAACCCTTCAAGGTTCTATTCTTCTCTTTCTCAAACAATGGGAAAGTACTCCCGAAGGACAAGCTGCTAAAGAGCTTCTTCAAAGCTCGATGAAGTCCTTTGATGCATTATTATCCGACATCGTAAAACTCCTTAAAAATGAGTTTTGCGGGCTCTGATCCGACGAACAAACGGCGGAGGATATTACCTATGCTTTATCTAAACTCAAGCTATGTAACATGAATAGGTTTGAAGACTTTTCTAAAACTTTTCAACAATATTATCACTTATTACCAGTAACATCAACCAAACACTGGTTGTCTCAATTCTTTGCTAAGTTACCCCCTCCTTGGGACACGATTTGCAAAGATAATTATCCTAAATTCTGTCTTGACACAGACAGTACAGATACGCTAGGAAATCAAATCAATTATGTCTATCGACAATTGATTAATCATTGTTTGGATGCAAGAGCAGCTAAGCAATTAAAAAAGAAACTTAATCCCGGTTTCTGTAAATCCCTAATTAAAAATAATTGGGAATTGGGCTGTGAAAAACCCTTCACAAAGACAAAACGCGAACCTTATAAAATCTCTAAACCCATGCGACCGTTTCGACGCCGTTATAGGTGGAAAAGATTTAATCCACAAAATAGATTTTTTAAACAGAAAAAATATGTTAGAAAATCTAACCCTAACAACAAGGCCAAAAACTGCCGTTGTTATGCCTGTAATGAAGAAGGCCATTATGCTAATAAATGTCCCTAGAAAAACAAAGGTGCCCGAAAAATGGTAAAACAATTAGAGGTCAAAAATCTTGAAATTGTTTTTGGCGACGACATTAGTCACTCTTCAGAAATACTATATGAGTTGGTTAGTGAAACCGATTCTGATTCCGGTTCTGAGTCAGATGAAATCTTCGAATTCAAAAACCTTAGATGTTTCTGACTCCATCAAACTTGATGAATGTTTTGAACAAACCCCACCAGACGAAACCGATCAGGTCCTCTTATCCAACCCTATCTAAGAAGATATGGTTGTTGACTTTTCTAAATATGAAAAACATAAAACCATTCGAAAAGAAGAAGTTTATCACTTATCTAAGTTCCCATTTTGGTCAACTAGATATTTTGAGCAAGCAAGCGGAAATACCACTGCTCGGCTCACTGAAACTTCTAAAATTGAAATTAAACTTTTCAACAAAGAAAAAATTATACGATTGTGTAAAAAACACCCTCAAATCCGATATATTCATATTGGAGTCATTCAAATAGAAATTACCGCTTTATTTAGACAAGGAATTGACACCCCTATCCTTGCTTTTCTCTTTGATAAACGGTTCATTGAGAATCCTGCATCCGCCTTGATAGGAGGAATAGATTCCAATCTTGTGGTTGGAATATTTGGTTTAGAATAAAACCAAATTATTTTGTTTCTGTCACAGACCCTAACATTGAAGATACCTTAGTCCTCCGTATAAAAACCGATGGCCTAGGAATGAAATCAAACAGTGAAAACTTAGCAATTTCATGGACAGCTATTCATGAATTGACTAATGTGGCAAAAACCTCCATTAAGCCAATTGATAAGCGCATAGTTGAAATTTTCGAACCTAAACCTTTTGAAACTGAAATTCAACCTCGCTTAATTAACTGGCATGATCTTCATATACCAAAACAATGGTTACTAGATGACATTATTTCTAAAGAGGAACAACAAATTCCAACACTAGAAATAATAGCTTCCGGAAAAAATCTTTATTTTCAGCGACAATATTCTGAGAAACAAAAAATATTGTCTCAGTATAGCTCTCCTTTAAAAATCGAGGAACCCAACTCCATAGCCACCAAAACTGTTCAGATCCCGATCCGATTAGGCTCTGGATCTTCTTCCACTAAAGGTAAAGGACTCCTAACGACACTAATGTAATCCAATCTCTTAAAAAAGAAATTCAACATTTACCCCCTCTGTATTTTCCTAAAATAGGCGATTACATGATTCTTGAGGAATAGATTCCAATCTGTAAGTGTATGGGGATTAAGGTTTCTAGGGATCCCTATAGATTGTCTCTATGAAGATAACCCTAGAAAAGGCTGACAAAGGAGAACACTCTATCAGGTAGAAAGAATTATAGATTTTTCTTAAGAATAAAAGAGGTCTCTCTTTCTCTGAGTAAAGGTAGGCATACTGCTTTGAGGTGCTGAACCATGATAAATTCTTGTTCTTCGTTTTTCTTTTTGTTTGTGCTTTCATTCCTAACAAGTGATATCAAAGCCAGATTGGATAGATTGTTTATAGATTTAGAAGAAAGAGGGAGGTGCGCAGAGGCTGATATAAAGAATAAGAAGAAGAAGAGGAAAAAGAAAAAAAAGAGTTGAAAACAGTTAAAAAAAAAAAAAAGAGTTTTTTTTTCTGATTTACTTTTTTTCATGTCATCATTACCTTTAAGGAGTCATCATTATAATCTTAAAAAGAAAAAAATAAAAAAAAAGGGGAAAGATGAAGGCAGCATGTGTAGAGCATCGGGGATTTAGCTCTTTTATCTAGAACCAGTCAATGAAAGCAAGGACTGTTCCAGAATTTTGACTGTTGCGGAGTAGAAAGGCAACAGGTTTTTCTGGTGTGAACTCGGTGAATGAAACTATTGGTGGGCCTGGGAGATGGAGGTTTGCGAATCCTACCATACTGAATGTATTATTGCATTTGCAAACTAAGAGTTTGAGGGCGGTTCATGTGAAAGCAATGGTTCCAAGGATGGAAGACCAGTAGGAACATCATGGCATGCTCCACTTCACCAGGTCGGGGAAGGACGATGCTGTCAAAGGTGGTGGCCTCCATGAAAAGGAAGCGATACCTAACATGGAAAGTAATCCAGTGGTAAATTCAGGTAGACATCCTATAGTTATGATTAGTGGGATTTGGAAGGCTCCCACTATGGCGAGTTTTCAGTGGGGCAGCTATGTGAATGGGCTTTGCAGGGTATGGGTGTCTGGAAACCTATGATCGCATGTAAGACCCGTATCAAACTAATCCGGTCTTACCACCTTGAACCAGGTTTACCCATCAGGGACGAGACGAATGGACCAAGGGCGTGAAGGAGATCGTGATCCCAGGTATCAAATCGACCCAAAAACACTTAATTTAAAGGGAGGGTCGCATACCCAACAAGGGAGGGTCGGACCCCCCCAAGACAGAAAGTCAGACCCCCTGTTTTACAGAGGGGGTCGGACACCTTAGGAAACCAGGGGTCGACGGGATCATCGACCCTCTCATAGACCCCCAGTTGCTGCCAGAAACTGAAATTAGGAAAGTTTCTAAATTTTGATTGGATTCCTTCCAAATCTCAATGGGACTTAGTTTAGGAGTTTCCACCCTATAAATAGGACGTCCCTAAGCCTCTTTCACTCCTTTTACAACCCTAATTGAATTGAGAGAAACAGAAGAGAAGGAAGAGAAGCAAGGGAGAGAAGAAAAAGCAAAAAGGAGAAGAGTTGCAGAGAAGGAGTAGTTTTCTCAGGTATGGATACTAATTCCATGAATTTCTACAGACCTTAGGTTAGATAAGGATGAGAGTGTGATCTCGGAGAAACCCAAACCATCAACCCATGGTTAGGTTTCCATGGAAAACCATGGGAGAATACATAAAAGCTATATAGGTGGATGATTCATGGTTCTAGACCATGGAATGTATGTTGAATGGACTGTAGGAGCAAGCCATATGACCCCAAATATGAAGAATGGACTAAAAGGAGGAAAATTGACCAAAACCCACAGGGGGTCGCACAGGGGGTCGATGACCATCCGACCCTATATGACCCTGAGTATCGACCCCCAGGGTTCTGGAAGTCCAGATTAGGGGGGGGGGGTCGCACTAGGGGTCGGTCATATCTCAGACCCTACCTCCGACCCCAATTAACAGAATGGTTTTAAAAATTATAATAAATTCTAATTAAATTTTATCGACTTTGTTAGGTCTTCTAGCAATATAATAGCAATATAAAGGTGATTCTAAAGCTTGAAAGAGTATCTATTAGCAAGCTAAGGTGAGGGAACAAGACCTAAACTAATTGGTTAATAATAAACTACTTTTATTTTCTTGAGTCCAATGTCATGCTTGATTCTATGCGAATATGCTTGTAATGTGCATTCAACATGTCATCCAATATTCCTGCTATTATTGTTCATGCATATTTAATTTGGTTTACTTATAACATGATGATGATGATTGATGCTAGGGATAGGCATGTGAATATTTGTGTGTGGTTAGTGTGCTTGATGCGAGTAGGGCATCAGAAGAGGTATTATGCGGTGTTTGATCCGGGCACTTTAGCTCTATCTCTATCTCAAGTCTTGTGCATTAGCATCGTCGTATCGCCGTTACCTTAGCAGAACTATTGCGACGTAGGGCATCAAGGAGGGTCTCACTCTACCGAGGGGCCTTAGCTCTATCTCTACGGGTGCTCTGAGGGAAGCTGGGGTTAGGCCTTGGATACATTGGTTGACATTAGGATTGGTTAGTAGTGAGCCCCATTTGTAGCCCTAGCCATCAGGGGTTAATTTGTTGGTATGGAGTTGTGCATCGATAAACGTAACCTTCGTTGTACAATGTTCATTATGGATGTTGTGGGCGACGGTGAGAGTCATCGGGCGTATCCACACTCTCGTGCATAGAGGTGCGGTGACCACCTATCCTTTCTATAGCACAGTGCAAACGTAAAACCAGACCAAAGATATGAATTGATTCGATGCATATTTATTGTTGCATTGTTTTGTTTGCTCACTGAGCCGTGATGTGTGCTCACCCTTCGACGTCGAATATTTTTAGTTGATGATGCAGGTACAACCGTTGAAGATTATATAAATGCTCCAGAATACGGGAACGTTGCAGCGATGGTAGCTGAAGATGAAGTGGATACACATGACATCTCTTGCGAGTGCAACTCATGTGTATTCGATTAGATTTTTAGTTTTATCTATTTGGATTTATTAAAGACATGTATTTGATATTTATTTATTTATGTCTTAGTTGATACAGAATAATTTGTTATTTAAATATTGATATCACAATAGATTCTCAGTTCATTATATTATAAGACTTCCACTAATGTGTATTTACTCTGATTATGATTATGGATGTATGGGGTTTAGATAAAACGGGTTTGTTAGCGGTTCATCACACCATTCTGAATAGTGCAGAATTGGGGTGTGACATCGCAGGTGGCAGGTTCGACCAGTGGTGTTATGGGAGTACCCTCTACAGTATCTTAAGTGCCTTCTATTGAAGGAAGGTCAAAGCGTCTGCAAGGGGAAAGCCAGTGCACAGAGGAGACAACGGCTACGGATTTAAAGCTGGTTGCTTTGAAGGTGGATGTTGTAGCGGATGCTCGTAGATCTGGTCGGATCGGGGAGGTTTTCCCTTATATTTGATGGTGGGTTTGAATCTCGGGACAGTGCGCATAATGGCTAGTTGATGCTGCATTGTGGGGTAAGGAAAACTGACAAGTTGCAGTGAAGAATTGGATCTCTAGGTGTGCGCTAGAGGTGTAGAGGTGAGATCCCAGGTCACCAGTGCAATTGGAGTTGTAGACGACTGTAAGTGACGATGATTTCTTCAATAGGAGCTATGGCGGTGAGTTGTGCGGGATACCTAGACGGGGTGTGGGCTATACCGGTTTGGGTGTAGCAATTTGACAGAGACAATGGACGAGTTGTAAAGTTAACATCAATGGGTTCTTCATCAAGGTGGCTTGTAGAATCCAAGCCAGGTAGAGATTTATTGTGTTGATGTCTTGTATTCTGTGGGGTCTACACAGTTATTAGGGTTGTACATGTATTAGGGTTTGGGTTCATTACATATACAAGGATAAATCTATAATTTAATGGGGATTATGGCTTCTAGGGATCCCTATATATTGTATTTATGAGGAAAACCCTAGGAAAGGTAGGCAGAGGATAACATTTTATCAGGTGCAGAGAATTGTAGATTTTTCTTGATAAAGGTGGTCTTTCTTTCTCTAGGTGGAGGTAGGCATCCCACGTTGGGGTGCTGAAACATGGTAAATTTTTGTTTTTCATTTTTTTTCTTGTTTGCACTTTCATCCCTAACAAGTGGTGCCAAAGCTAGGTTCGATAGATTGGTTACGGATCTAAAAGAAAGAGGGAGGTACGCCGAGGTTGGTATGAAGAAGAAGAAGAAGAAGAGGAAGAAGGAAGAAGAAGAAGAAAAATAAAAGACTTGAAAATAGTAAGATAAAAAAGTGAGGCTTTTTTTTTTCTGATTTACTTTTTTCATGTCATCATTACCTTTAAGGAGACATCACTACAATCTTCAAGAAAAAAGAATTAAAAAAAAGGGGAAAGATGAAGGCAGCATGTGTAAAGCATTGGGGATTTGGTTTTTTTATCCATACCCAGTCGGTGAAAGCGGGGGGAGTTCCAGATTTTTGACTATTATAGAATGGAAAGGCAGCAGGTTTTTCTGGTGTAAACTCGGTGAATGAAACTACAGGTGCGCCTTTGGGATGGAGGTTTATGAACCCTACCATACTGAATGTATTGTTGCATGTGCAAACCAAGAGTTTGAGGGCAGTTCATGTGAGAGTGATGGTTCCTAGGATTGAAGTATAAGACTTGCACTCAATGAATCCGATCTAAATCTCTATTTCATGTCATAATAGGTCTTTCAATTATAACCGGATTAGACGAGACGAGCGGATGACAATCAGGTATGAAAACAGACCAAATGAATAATAAATTTTCATACCGGTCTCATCATACCGGTCCACATACCGATCGACCGGTATGTCTGCCCAGGCAAACTAATTAGATCCAGAAACGGATCTCTGTGGGTCCGGCTTACCAAATCTCGATTCTAGAGACTTTCCCAATGTAGGAGAATCTTCCTAAACACTATCCTAGCCTATTTAAGGACTTCTAAACCTGCTTAAACCTCTTTAATTGATTTTCACATACCCTAGAGAGGAGACGGAGATCGAAAAAGGAGGAAGAGCTGATAAAGGTTGAAGAGGAGCCTCCGTTGGACGAAGAACACCATAGCTTGTAAACCAACGGTGATTGCCTAAACTTTCCTCTAGGATAAGTATTGTGGATGATTGATCAATACCATACAAGGTGAGGTATTGATCGAAAACCCTTAATTTGCCGTCAAACCCTAATACAGTCAACAAACCCTAGATTCGAATTCTAGACTAAGGATCATCGAAACTAGGACTTGAATGGATCATAAAATAGACCCTAATACGTTGCTCAGGCCTAGAATGCATAGGGGAAACCGTAGAAGTCATAATGGGCAACCGACAGAAGACGAATACTAAGTTGGTGGTCTTCTAAAGGAATACCGGTCGACTATACTGGTTTCACTATATGCAACCAGTACTGCAACTGGTAACTCTAGGGAGGTGGTCATGAAGGGACTGTCGACCATACCGGTCATCGACCATACCGGTCGCACCATTCCCTACAGGGTAGCGACCTGTACATGCGACCATTATGCACTGTATCGGGTATATTTTGATACCAGATGGTTTTCGATCAACGTAAACTCTAAGAAACTAATTATAATTAAACCCTAACATCCTGTAGGACCCTGTGATAGTAAGATTGGACGCTGTGATGCGGAACAAGCTAGCAATCAGGCGTCAGATAAGGGAATCGGATCCAAACCCTAATTAACTAATAACAGTAAAACGTTGTTAATAACTATTGTTCTATGGAGTGTTGCTTATGCATATTCACATGTCATCTTTACTTTCAGTTATTATATTATTCATGCTTACTCACTATGCTAGGTTGTGATTGTTAGGCATGTGATTATTTTTGTTGGTGTGTAGAATGGAAAGGGCCTGGGGTCTGGGATCATTCCTCACACTAGCACCTTTTCGTTCGCTTCTGTCTTGGCATGCTTTGTGCGGGTAGGGTATCAGAGGGAGGACGTGGCACTGTGGTCTCCGGCCTGGCCACCAGACTCGAGCCCTATCTCTATGCCATAGGGAGCTGTGCTGGGATAGGGCCTACTATGATGACATGTAGGATTGGTTAGTTGCGGGTCCAGTTTGTAAGCCCTCTCCAATAGGGGCTTACTTGTTGGTATGAGTAGGGTATCAGGGGAAGTGTTGGCGGTGTGATCCGGACACTTTAGCTCTATCTCTATTCCAAGGTGGGTGCAAGTGGGATGGCAATGGTGTTTGATCCATTGGGCGATTCACACACTCGTGTATAGAGATGCGGTGGTCGCCAATCCTTTCTATAGCAGATTGTAGACTTAAAAACCAGACCAAATGTGAATGTTATTCATGCTTATTATTTGTTGCATTGTCTGATTTTCTTACTGAGCAAAGTTGTGAGCTCATCCTTGTATATGTACATGTTTTTAGATGTTGAAGCAGGTTATACTGTAGAGGACTATGTGGACGCTCCAGTATAGGGAGGTGTTGCTGCTTTAGAAGTGCAAGCTGAGGAGGACGAGCATGATGCTTCATGCGAGTGCCCTTTCTGCGTGTACCTCTAGGATGGTTATTTTATTTTATTTTATTTCAGTTGGATTCATAAATTGTGTAAAGATATTTTATTTACATTTTGGTGTGGAGAATAATTGGTTACTATACTTATAATGTAGAACTCAGTTCATTTAATTTAAGACTTTCACTGTATTTATTTATATTCTGATTATGGTTACGTGCAATGGTTTGTATAAGTGGATACGATCTTATTAAGACCCTGGTATGAACCATTATTTTAGTAGTGGTTCACTCACACTTCTGGTTCAGTCGAAATTGGGGTGTGACAACTTGGTATCAGAACTCTTAGGCTCTGTCCAACAGACCACATTTGCACCTAACAGAGTCGATGAACTGAGATGGGAAAAATTAAAAGATTTAATAAAAATACACCTTAAGAATTTGTTTGATGCCTGAGACTAAATACTAAAGAGTATAATGTACTATATTAAAAGTGAGAACCTAATAAACAAACATGATCTAGTTAGAAAACCATAATAACAAGCAATAATGATCATAAACTTACGTAACAAGTAAGAAGAAAAATCGTATCAGAGAATAAAGCATAAAGAATTCCAAAAGTGAAAAGTTAATTGTACTACAGGGTACAGTCCACAAATCGGACAGTTACCCTGTTATAAAAGTCATTGTTCTGTGAGGGAGAGAGAAAATAGGGTGATTCATCATGGGATTGGGGGCATCGGAAAAATAGGGTTAGCAATGTCATAGTCATGCTCATATGCGACCCTGAGCCAGTGTAGCTACTCCTGTGTGACTCTGAGGCTACGAGAGAGACACCCTAGGTCACGGTTCATCTCGCGCTGGGCATCCCGAATCTCCATAAACATATCCATCACGGTATCAGGAGGAAGTTGAGATGGTCCTACTGCAGGTATGGGCTGGGGTTCTTGTACAAGAATATCCTCCATCTGCTTATCATCACCACCCCCTACCTCTTCGGCATATGCTGCATTGGCTGCTGCTGCCGCTGCTGCTGCCCTCCTAAGCGAACGTGGGAGAGCTTCTAACTCCTCATCACTGATCGACAGGTTGTCCATCTTCATCCGGACAATGGCATCCCAGTCAATGTCGGATGTCATGGTATCCTCGATCGCAATCTCATCCCTCATGGCTACTCGAAGGAGCTGTAGAAGCGTAGTGATAAGCCGGCCATAAGGAAGGTTGCTTATCTGGTCAGGCATCGTAGCCTGGAGCATAGTCCTGATGATAATATAGGGTAGATAGACCCGCTCTCTAGTGCAGATGCAATAGGTGAGGTACTGTGTAAGCTGAGATACCTCGCTATAGTGACCGCTTTGAGGAACAATGTCATGCTAAATAATGCGGCAATAGATTCGAAGAAGAGGCCGTAGATTTGCTGCTTTCATAGGTTCCACTGGGATAAGAATCTGCTCCGTAACCTCCTGGAGCAGATCATCAGTAAGGAAACCTTTTACCTTGGGAGTGCAGTAAACCAGGAAAACCATTATGGCCTGCACAATGGGTTGCTAAGATGGAGAAGAACTTCCACATGATGACTTACACAAAGGATGAAAAGGTGTTATTTGCTACACACATGCTTAAGGAAGATGCTAATACCTGGTGAAATTTTACCTGGTCATACTTGGAGACAAAGCACACCCAAATCACATGGGAAATATTCAAGGGTGCCTTCGACAAGTACTTCCCTAAGAGTTTTCTTGATCAGATGGAGAAGGAATTCCTCAACCTGCAACAATCCCAGATGACTGTTGATGCGTACCAGCAGAAGTATGAAGAGCTATTTTTCTTCGCTCTAGCGAGCATGCAAGAGGAGGAAACCAAAACCTGTAGGTTCACTATGGGATTGCGAAGAAGTATCTGGGAGCACGTTTTGGGTTTGGAGAAGAAGGTGTATAACGAAGCTGTGCAGATTGCTCTAGTGATCGAATCAAGCCAAAGTGACAGCGTAAGAACCGTGCTCTAAAAACCCAATTTAACCCATGGTTTACCTTGTGACAGGTTTCCCAATTATAATCAGACCGGAAGGCGAGGCGGGTGACGAACCACGAGATTCAGGTAATGAGAAACGTTGTGTAAAATGGGCATTTTACATACCGGTCTCAGTACTGGTCTCACTGAGTGAGACCGGTATGTGCGACCGGTATGTGCAATAACGGCTGGAGACAGACTCCAGCGGGTCCCACACTCTGAATAAAAAATTATAAAGTTTCTAAACATGGGAAACCTTCCTAGAATGGTCTCCCACTATTAATATGCATCTTAACCCTCCCTAGATCCTTCCAAACCCTAGCCGTTTGGAAGAGATCTGAGAAGGATCAAGGAGGAAGGAGACCGCCCAAGAAGAGGGATTTTCCAGTTGGAAGAGCACGCCGCGATCCAATAAACACTGGTAAGTGCTCAACCCTCTTAGTAATGTTAGGATTTTGGATCGGAGCGGTAAAACGGCGCAACGATCTGAAATCCTAGAACCCCAAAACCCTAGTTTCTTTTAAGATCCAATCAGGGATTTATGCGACGTCATAGTCGAAACCTAGAAGGCAAACGAATATTTTGACCCTAGATGGTCTAAGAAAAACCCTAGAAACCAAGCCGATGACTGACGGGGGAGGGAGATCCGAGATCGGGCTCTCGGACCCAAACCGCCGGACCTAACTGTTGGACAATAAGTCCTGTGGTATTGGTCCAGCGGTATATACCGCCGGACATACCGGCTAGACCTAAGTCCAACGGTATAGCCCTGCGGTACATACCGCAGGACATACCGGCTGGACTGAAAGGTCCTGCGGTATGGGCCTGCGATATATACCGCAGGCGCATACCGGTCTCGCTCTGGGTGAGACCGGTATACATACCGTTTGACATACTGGTCTCACTCAGTGAGATCGGTACCGCGACCGGTATGCTTATCGAGCCCTGTTTGCTTGGCCAAACATGGTCCTGACCAGCTGTAACCCTAATAGTTTAATTCTAACCTATGAGTATGATTATGTAGGACCTGTAGATAGTGTGAGTAGACCCTTTGACGCAGAGCAGGCTGGTTATCACATGCCAGGTAAGGGACAAAACCCCAAACCCTAATTAACTAAATAACAGTAAACTATTGTGATTATTTTGTATCTGTGTTTATTGTCTGGTGTTTGTGCATTTCACATGCCATTTTAGTTGTTAAATTATTATTATCTGTTCATGCATTTCATATGCTAGGATGTTGGTTGTTTAGGCATGTGGATGTTTTTAGTTAGTGTGTGGAATGTGAAGGAGAGTGGAGCCCTGGATATATCCTCACACTAACACCTTTTTCGTATCGCCATCTACCTTAGCGGACTTGGTGTGAATAGGGTATCAGGGGGAGGACGTGGGATTGTGGTTCAACCTGCCCACTAGACTCGAGCCCTATCTCTAGGTCTTAGGGAGCCGTCCTGGGGTAGGGCCATAGATACTGTATTGACATATAGGACTGGGTAGAAATGGAACCCACTTGCAAGCCCTTGCCAATAGGGGTTTAGGTATTGGTACGGTGTAGGGTATCAGGGGGAGGATGCGATAGTGTGGATTATTGCCTAACCGCCAGAATCTAGCTCTATCTCTATACCGGAGTAAGTGATGTGGGGCAATAGCAGTAGTGTGGATTGTTACCTGACTGTTGGGTGTGCTCACACTCTCGTGCATG
Organism: Protea cynaroides; assembly: GCA_028583415.1. Taxonomy (NCBI): domain Eukaryota; kingdom Viridiplantae; phylum Streptophyta; class Magnoliopsida; order Proteales; family Proteaceae; genus Protea; species Protea cynaroides. Next base: position 82,419,065 of record CM053266.1, read on the forward strand.
GAGGTGCGGTGGCTGCCAAACCTTACCATAGTATTTTGCAAATTATACCTGACCCAAATTATAATATTATCTCATGCATTTTGTATGTTGTATTGGTTTTGTACTTACTGAGCTAAGTTGTGAACTCACCCGAATATATATTCTTTCTTTTCAGATTTTGATGCAGGGTACACAGTTGATGAGTTCATGACTGCCCCAGCGTATGGTACAGTCGCTGCCATTGACGCACAGACAGTAGAGGACAAGCGTGACGCATCATGCGAGTGCTCATTTTATATTTTCCTTTAGAGATGGTTTAATTTATAACAGTACTTTGTAGTATTTTATTATTTAAGTTTGTGAATGATGGAATAATTTGGATAATTATTTTATTTACCATATAGAGCTCAGTTCATTTATCTATTAATTTCGCTGCTATTTATTACTCTTTGATTATGTTAGACTGCTTGGAATGGGTTATTGACACGGTCTATTGAGATCCTAGTGTGAATCATGGTTTTGGAGACGGTTTACTCACACTTCTGGTTCAGCCAAAATTGGTCTGATAACTTGGTATCAGAGCCCTTAGGCTCTGTCCAGCTAACCATTTTGCATCTAACTGTGTCCAATGAACTGAGTTAGGAAATTAAAAATTTTAATAAAAACACACCATAAGCTTGTTTGATGCCTGAGACTTAAGAAAAGATGCATAATGTACTATTAATGAAAGAAAATTTTTAAGCACTGATGTTTTTGAGGAAAACCAATTAACCCTTTAACAACATAAACATAATGAACACAAAGTGTACGACAGGGTATAGTCCACAGGTCGGACAGTTACTCTGTTAGCAAAATAAATTATAAATATTTAAACAAATGAAACTAGGTCAGACTATGGTGGAGTTGCGGGCCTGGGTGGTATCGGATCTGCGATATCATAATCACGCTCGTACGCCTCTCTAAGCCAATGAACCTAGTCCTGTGTAACCCGTAGGCTGCGAGCTAGACGCCCCAAGTCCTAACTCATCTCTCGCTGAGCATCTCGAATCTCCATGAGCATGCTCATCACTGTATCTGAAGGAGGCTGAGATGGTCCTGTAAGGGGAGAAGGCTAGGGTGCAGGTGCAGGGATGTCCTCCATGTGTGCCTCCCCATCACCTCCTACCTCAACTGCTGCTGCTACTGCTGCTGCGGCTGCCACCTGACTCCTAGGTGGAAGAGGATGAGCCTGAAGCTCCTCGTCACTAAGCTCTAGATCATCCATCTCCATCTTATAGATGGCCTCAACATCTATGTCAAAACTCATAGTGACCTCAAAAGCCGGCTCTCCATGCCTGTCCACAGCTAAGCGGTGCAACAACGCTGTAATCAACCTACCATATGGGAGATTCCCTGTTACATCGGGCCTCGCAGCATGAATCATGGTATGGATGATCAGGTAAGGCAGGCAGACTCGGTGCCTGGTAGTAACACAGTAGGTGAGGTACTGAGTCAACTGGGACACCTCTCCATATGACCACTCTGGGAACGATGTCATGTTGTATAATATGACAGTATAAGCGAGGCACGGGACGAAGGTTCGCAGCTAACATGATACTGCTTGGTAACAAAATCTGTTCAGCAATGGCTACTCTCATGTCCTCAGTAAGGTACCCTTTATCTTTGGGTGGACAGTAGATAAGTTCCCCGTCATCTAGAATCTCGAGAAGCGTAGCCAACTTAGCCGTATTGAAGGAGACCATCACTCCTTTCACATAGCTAGTAATCCGAAGATCCCTAGCATGTTCCCAGTCATTCGGATTTTCTTCTACCTCCAAATTTGCAAAGAATAGTTCTACCAAATTGGGACGAGTGGTCTCTTTGTACTGAATAATGGGAAACCAGCCCATTACCCCAAAGGCAGCCTCAACATCGAAATGGTGCAGGTGTTCCAAGTTCACAAAATGACCCGATTCAATACGTTCAACTCGGAACCATGGAAGGCACGCCACTGCAGCCTCTGACCGGAAAAATCTCTCATCATAGAGATGGGGAGGAGGATGTGGCCTGCGCATACCCGGCGCAAAAGATCATTTACCCACACCATAATATCCAGACATGTTGCAAACTGTTGAACAAAGGAAAATATGAGAAAGTTAGGAAAGAAATTATCAAAATTTTGGCAGCATAATGGCAGAAAATGGAGCAAAAGCCTCAAACTCACCCATTATGGGTGGGAGGACTTACGTGATGACACAATGCTAATACATGATCAAACAATTTCAACACAAGACAAGGAAGTAGAGGCATACCAACAGAGGTATGAGGAATTGTTTTTCTTCGCTCCAACCAGTATGCAGGAGGAAGAAACTAAGACTCGTCGCTTTACAATGGGTCTTCGTGGTGTCATAAGAGAACATGTGTTGGGGCGAGGACCGAAGATCTATAACGAAGCTCTACAGGTGGCTCAAGTCATTGAAGCAAGCCAGAGAGATAGCTTCTTTGCACAGAATAGGGGTCTGAAGAGGCCTAACCCTGAGGTCCAAGGCGGAAGAGGCAACAAACATATCATCCATTCAGGCCACCAGCTAGCACTGTGCCACCCAGACCTGTTCTTGCAGTGACACAGCAGGCAACAGGACAGAACTCCAACATGAAGTGTTTTAATTGTCAACAGATGGGTCACTATGCCAGAACATGCCCACTACCAAAGAGGGAACAGCAGCAAGGCAAAGTTTATGCCGTTACTACAGAGGAGGCAGTCGCATCACCAGATGTAGTTACTGGTATGATTCTATACTGACTCCTTAGTTACTGCATTAATTGTTTGAGCATATAGAACTAAAGGAAAAATTAAAAACCTCAGGTACAGTAAATATAGCAGGGGTACCCGTCAGAGTCCTATTTGACTCAGGGCATTCCTTTGTGTCAGTATCATTCGGGAAAAGACTAGATCAACCCATCAAGACTTTGGAACCAAGTTTGTCAGTTCGATCCCCAATGGGAATGGAAGTAGTATTAGAAGAGTATTATGGGCCTTGCCCAGCACATATTGAAGAAAGAGAGTTGGAAGCCAATCTAGTCCAGTTGGAGATGTCAAATTTCGATGTCATTCTGGGAATAGACTGGTTATCTCAGCATTCAGCAAGCCTGTTATGTGCTGAAAAGAAGTTAGTTTTCAAGGACAGTGAAGGAACGGAGTTCAACTTTAAAGGGACTAAGTTGCTTAGGAAGAGAAAGCTTATACTCTCAGCCCTAAAAGAAAGAAAGTGCTTAGAGAAGGGGGGAGTAGGATACCTCGTATCAGTAGTGGATGTGACCGCTGACTTGCCCAAAATGGAGGATATAGAGGTAGTGCGGGAATTTCTTGATGTGTTTCCAGAAGACCTACCCTAATTACCACCAGACAGGGCGACTGAGTTTGTGATAGACCTCCTACCAGGGGTAGCACCTGTGTCTAAGGCACCCTACAGGATGGCTCCTACAGAGTTGAAGGAATTAAAAATACAACTGTAAGAATTATTAGACAAGGGATTCATAAGGCCGAGTATCTCACCTTGGGGAGCACCGATGCTATTTGTCAAAAAGAAGGATGGTAGCGTACGTCTTTGTATGGACTTTCGAGAGTTGAACAAGCTCACCATCAAGAACAGGTACCCGCTACCTAGGATAGATGACTTATTTGATCAACTGCAAGGTTCAAGTGTATTCTCAAATATTGATCTGAGGTTAGGGTATCATCAACTCAAGATCAAGGAGGCAGACATTCCCAAGACAACTTTCAGAACAAGATATGGACACTATGAGTTTCTTGTGATGTCCTTTGCGTTGACCGATGCACCTACATCGTTTATGGAGCTAATGAACCGAGTATTCCATGACATGTTGGACAGGTCAGTTATAGTATTCATAGATGATATTTTAGTATACTCCAAGAACAAGGAGACGCATGCAATGTATTTAAAAGCGGCATTACAAAGACTAAGAAGAGTGAAGCTCTATGCAAAGTTCAAAAAATGTGAATTTTGGCTAGACGAAGTGGCCCTCTTGGGTCTCGTGGTATCTACGGAAGGAATTAAGGTGGATCCCAGTAAAATTTTAGCCATAGTAGGATGGGAGGCGCCGAAGACAGTTGCTGAAATCCGTAGCTTCCTGGGCTTAGCTGGATATTACAGAAGGTTTGTGGAAGATTATTTCAAGATTGCTGTTCCACTCACCAGGTTGACCAAGAAGGGGGAGAAGTTTGTATGGACTAAAGAATGTGAGAAATGCTTTCAGAAATTGAAGTCAAGACTGGTTTCAGCACCTATATTGACTATTCCTGCTCTAGGCCTACCATTTACGCTGTATATAGATGCTTCAGGTTTGGGACTGGGATGTGTACTGATGCAAGGAAAACAGGTGATTGCCTATGCATCGAGACAATTGAAGGAGCAAGGAACTACCCCTACATGACCTAGAATTGGCAGATTATTCATGCTATCAAGACTTGGAGGCACTACACGTATGGTGAGAATTTCATTAAGCGACATATCTCTTCACCCAAAAGGACCACGAACATGAGGCGGAGGAGGTGGTTAGAACTACTCAAGGACTACGATCCGTGATATTGGTACCATCCCCGTAAAGCAAATATTGTAGCTGATGCTCGAGTAGAAATGGGCATCGAACCGAAGCGGGCCCAAGTACAAATCGACTTTGTGTCTTTGCAGTTTCGACCATCATGAGAATGAAGAAAAGCTCTTATTAAAGTCAGTGGACGATCCAATTAAGAAAGGGTTGATACACAAGTTCACTCTTATGTTTGCAACACCAAGATTTTACCCGACCCGAAGAGGAGATAAAAACAACGAGTCCTACAGGACCCATACCTCAGATGTAGCGATTGCAAGATGATTTGAAAAAGGGTCGGTAGCCAATCGATTTCACCTTGGATGCGAAGAAGGCACGGATATCATGGACGGTTATGCATACCGAGAATGAGGACCGGAAATCAAACCGAATCATGTTGCCAGCTCACTCCACTCCATATTGCTTACATCCACAGGAGAACAAAGATGTACCGTAACCTAAAGAGGGTTGTACTTGGTAGGAGGTATGAAGCGATATGTGGCTAGATATGTATTTCAATGTCTA